>BLSH010197664.1:1726141-1743732 GCA_018402905.1 Glandirana rugosa
CCCCCCCCCCCCCCCCGCGATCTCCATTGGCCATTACCGCGATTTTCAGTGCAGTTAATGGGGTCCGACTTGCTGGGCGACTCAGCGCGACTTGACAGTAATAAAAGTCAATGCAAGTGCCTGAAGTCGTTACTAAGTCAAAGCGACTTGAGTCTCAGGGGAGACTTCAAAGTCTGGGCAGAGAGCTAAGTTCTGAGTCACCATTGATAAAAACCGCTAAAAGAGATACAAAGTAATTTACTTCAAAGGAATGAACTCTGATTGAACTCCCCTTGTATAGATGTTTGGTTTAACCATTTAAAGACTAAATCTTTCCTGACACTTGCTGTTTACAAATAAAAATCCATTATTTTGTGCTAGAAAATGACTTAGAACCCCCAAACATTCTATATATTTTTTTTTAGCAGAGACCCTAGAGAATAAGATGGCGGTTGTTGCAATATTTTATGTCACGCTGTTTGCGCAGCAGACTTTTAAACGCAATTTTTTTGGAAAAATTACCCTTTCAAAAAAATCATGATTCTCATTTTGGCCAGAATCGTGCAGCTCTACTCTACGTATTGACAGGGAGAGGGAGGGAGGGGGAGCTGAAGACAGGCAGAGGAGCATAGGAGAGCTGCCAGTGACACAGACTGCACAGACCATGGGGCTCCCAAGATGAGCTAATATGATAGGGGAGTCAGCATTCGGGGGAAGTCATGACCTAGCATTATCACACAGGTATTTTAGGGGATACAGAGGTATAATTTAACCACTTACCGCAAAGTCGCGTCATATGACGCCCTGGACTTTGAGTGGTGATATCTGAATGGTGCCTGCAGCTACAGGCACCATTCAGATATCGTTTCTTTCTGCTGGTGATTCTGTGTAGAATAAAAGTAGTCTCTGCAGCGGATTCGCCACTAGATCACTTTTATCAGTGGCGGGAGAGGTGCCCCCCCACACATCTCTGCATCTCTGCCGCTTACCAGACCTGCCGGCAGCGGTGGAGATAATCGGTTCCTCTCCCCCCAGTGTCCGTGAGCCGAGTGAGTGGCTTCATAACATGGCAGGGCGGAAGCAACGTCACAAGTCACTTCCGTCCAATGCTCTTAAAGGGCCCATTTTTTTTTTTTTTTTTTTTTGAACTGTCATTTTTTTTCAAATTTTTTTATTTTACTGTAAATGTGAGGTCTGATGTCTTTTTGACCCCAGATCTCATATTTAAGAGGTCCTGGCATGCTTTTTTCTATTAAAAGGAATGCTTACATTTCTTGTAATTGGAATAAAAGTGATCATTTTTAATTTTTTTTTATTTTAAAGGACCGTGAAAAAATAAAAAGTAAAATAAATAAGAAAAAAAAAAAATTAAAGCGCTCCATCCCGACAAGCTCATGCGCAAAAGTGAACACATACGCAAGTCCCACCCTCGCATATGAAAGCCGTGTTCAAACCACACATGTGAGGTATCGCCATGATTGTTAGAGCGAGAGCAATAATTCTAGCACTAAAGCTCCCCTGTAACTCAAAACTGGTAACCTGTAGACATTTTTAAATGTCGCCAATGGAAATTTTTAAGTGCCATAGTTTGTCGCCATTCAACGAGCGGGCGCAATTTTGACTCATGACACGTTTGGTATCAATTTACTCGGCATAACATTATCTTTCACTATAGGGAAAAAATTGGCCTAACTTTACTGCTGTCTTATTTTTTAACTCAAAAAAGCATGTTTTTTCCAAAAAAACTGTGTTTGTACAACCGCTGCGCAAATGCGGTGCGACAAAAAGCATTGCAACGACCGCCATTTTATTCTCTAGGGTGCTAGAAAAGAGTATATAATGTTTGGGGGTTTTAAGTAATTTTATAGCACAAAAACCTGGTTTTAACTTGTGAACACCAAGTCCAAAAATAGGCCTGGATATGAAGTGGTTAAAAAGCAAAAGCACCATGCTGCTAATTGCACATTAGAGACAGGAACAGCATTTTTTTTGGCTTAACACTTTAATTTAGTGGTTTAAACTATGTATTCTAGTTATGGATGTGTGTGTCTTGCAGGGTTTTAAACAAGAAATTACCCTGAACACCAACAAAATTGACCAGTTGATAGTTTTTGGAGAGCAGCTAATCCAGAAGAGTGAGGCCATTGATGCTGCGATTATCGAGGATGAGCTGGAAGAGATTCACAGATATTGCCAAGAGGTATTTGGACGAGTCTACAGATTCCATGAGAGACTGACATCAAAGGGTTTGGTAAGTAACAGTTGGATGGGAGTGCATGATGTTGTCAAGCTGAAAGCTGATCTACAATCTGCTGATACCGTTTACATTTGGACGTAGTTTTCATTACATGTGTGAGCAAGGTGGACGGGTCCGTTTGTAGAAAACCTAATGCTGACAAAATGTTTAATAGAGCGCTTCCATCAATTACCTTTTCGTGTGTGCTTTAGATTTTTGCTTTTCAGTGCTGTCATCCTGTTGCTACAAATGTGCAGGGAGAATAGATCATAGGAGATTTGTTGGTAAAGACAGTTGTGTCTGCCTCCTAAGTGTTTGCCAGTATTGCTTTACCTTTACACCTGTGCTACCAAACACCAGGGCCAGTCACACCTAAGGCTCTATTGGCATCTGTATATGCAGATGTGTATAGTGACTAAAGCCTCGTACACCGGGTTCGACAGTCGTATGCAAACAGTCGTACGACCGCTCGTATGGTCATCCGACCGTTAGAACGCACGATTAGAACAGCCTACGTACGACGGTCGTACAACAGCAGTTGTATGATCAAACTATAAGTAGTACCAACAAGCGGTCGTACGACCGTTGTATCGTGTGTACAGAGAAGTTGGTCCAACACGTTGTATTGTGCAAAACACGCATGCTCAGAAGTCAGGAACGGCTGGACGCTAATTACATGCACCTGAACTTTCTCTTTATACATTCATAACACGTCACTACATTCAGCTTGGTCATACGATCGTGTAGTGCATGTCAGTACACAAGTTAGATGATCCAACATACGATTTGATCTGTTCGGTCGTATGGCCGTCGAACCGTGTGTAAGAGGCTTAACTCTCTCACAGCTTAATCATGTAGTGGTGACCTTTTAACATGCATACATACAAAATCACACATGGAAGTTGCACTTAAATCTTCATAAATGAAAGAAATAATTAAGACCAGTATATATCCTCTATAAATCATACCTACTTTGCAGTATTGGGCCTCCAAAAATGAAAAATGGCTGAGTAGGGTGGCGTGTATAAACATTCTTCCCTTACAGGGAGCTTCTGATTCAACTGTTTTCTCAATCGTTCATTGACGGACGCAGCCTCTATTCTTGACATGTGGGGTTTATGCTCCTTTCACTAGGAGTGGACTAGGCAGAACGTAGTTCAGCTAAAAGCAGACACAGCCCCTCCCAGGGGGCAGTCCTTACTTGGCATAACCCCTCCTGCCCTGCTCAGCAACTCAGTTTTTTCTGCCTAGTGCAAGGAGTAGGACCTGGCTCCCTGCTGGAATCTGCGGTTCCCCATTTTTAAATTTTTTTCCAAGACTTCTGATGAAGAATGCAATCAAGTAGCCGGCTGGGTGACAGGCTGGATATCCTAGATCCAGGAAGTCTTCTCAGCGCGGCCGATGGACGCGAGCCGACCTTTAGCTGCACACGGGGTCGGCTGCGTCGTGCCTCGTTCCGTGCAGGGCGGCCGGCGGGTTAAACGTCCCGCCAGCACACCTAGGACCGTGCCCCAGGGTCCGCGCCAAGGGTGATGCGTGGCCAGCAGCTCCCCCCGAGCCGGCGGAGTGGCAGGTCTGCCTCGGGTGGCTACCCGCTGCACCCGTCCAGAGTGGTGAGTACGCTTCTCCTTCCTCCCCCCCCCCCCCCCTGCGGGTGGAGGGGGGCGGCAGGTAGTTTCCCCTTCTGCGGGGTATAGATGGCTGATCCTTCCTACCCTCTAGTGCAGAGATAAGCAATTAGTGGACCTCCAGCTGTTGCAAAACTACAAGTCCCATCATGCTTCTGCCTCTGGGTGTCATGCTTGTGGCTGTCAGTCTTGCTATGCCTCATGGGACTTGTAGTTCTGCAACAGCTGGAGGTCCGCTAATTGCATATCCCTGCTCTAGTGTGACAGTTTAAGGGGTGGTGTGGGACGCACAGTCCGGTTTGGCCGGTGGGTGTCTTCCGGGGTGCGGTGCAATGGCAGCTGAAGCAGCTGCTTCCCAGCCAGGTGTCTCCGGTGGGGGGACCAGGGAGCGCTGGGACCTGTGGTTCCGCTGGACAAATTGACGGTCATCCTGGAAGCGTTCCTCTCCCGGGTGGAGCCGATCCATGACCGTGGGGTGGCGAGAAAATGGCCACCCCCTCCCCTGTCCTCTAGTGAGGACTCGGAGCCTGAGGGGGGCTCCGTGGTGTCGGGGACCTCCCTGGAGCTGTCGGAAGGCAAGCTCGGGGACCCCTCTGATGAGGAGGAGGAGCCCTCGGGGGGCCACCGCGGCTCGTGAACGGGCTCTGGTGGGCTCATTGGTCTCAGAGGCCCGTGAGACGCTGAAGCTGGGCCCCGCTGTGACACAGGGGGCGCCGTACGCTTTTGGGTTGCATAAGCCGGCCCGTACGCCTAAGGTATTCCCTTATTTGTTGTACTTTGATCAGTTTGTTTACAAGGAGTGGCAACGACCTCAGGGTTCATTTGCCATGCCTAAACGTTTTTCTGTGCGTTATCCCTATGTGGATACTCTGTTGCAGAAGTGGAAGTCTCTGAACGGTGGACCCACCTGTGGCCCGTCTGAACAAAATGACCACTATTCCGATGGAGGGCTCTCCATCATTCAAGGACATGGCCGATAGGAGGACTGATGCGGTGTCCAAGGCAATGTTCCTGATCGCGGGGTCGGCCATGCACAGGCGCTTACGGAATGGGCGGCCATTGTGCACCGGGCTTTGGAAGATCTCCAGGCCCCTCTGGAACCTGTGCAGATGGCAGACCAAGCTGATTCAGGGTCTTAAGTACCTCTGTGATGCGGCCCTCGACATGGCTCCCATGCTGTCAAAACTGTCCATGTTCGCAGTCGTCATTAGACGTCTGCTGTGGCTTAGATGTTGGTCGGGGGACCAGGCGTCAAAGAAGGGCCTGACGGACCTGCCGTTTGAAGGTGGTCGTCTCTTTGGGGCCTCCCTGAATGAGATCATCAAGGATTACACTAGGGGAAGAGGACATTCCTCCCAGAGCCTAGAAGGGGCATGGAGCCCCGGCGCAGGGCGGGCCCTTCCTTCCCTACTCAAGAGGTTTTTTCGTGCACGACGTGCCTCGAACAAGGTCTCTCAGCCCGCTAAGGCCCCCGCGGGGGCCAGAAGCATCCCTGGCAGCGTAAGGCCGAGAAGGCGGAGGAAAAGTCCCCCTCCGCATGATGGGTCGCCCCCACCTGTGGGCGGTTCGGGGACCGGTGGACCTCTCGCATCTCGAATCTCTGGGTCCGCGAGGTGGTTTCGTCCGGGTAGGGTACAAGATAGAGTTCCGTACCCAGCCCCCGGACAGGTTCTTCGTCTCCAATGTGAGGCCTCCCCCGGGGCGTCGGCAGGCCATTTGGGGCCGTGCAAGTCCTGCTCCATCAGGGGGTGATTGTTCCGGTCCCCTCTGTGGAACGTTTCCACGGCTTTTATTCATATCTTTTTGTGGTTCCGAAAAAAGATGGGTTCAGGCCTGTCTTGGATCTCAAGGCTCTCACCTCTTTGTGAGGGCGCAGAAATTCAGAATGGAATCTGTCTGCTCTGTGGTGGCGGCGCTTCATCTTGGGGACTTCTTGGCCTCCTTGGACATCAAGGACGCATATCGGCACGTACCCATATGTGCGCGCCACCAGCACTTTTCTGCGCTTTGCGGTAGGGGATCTCCACTACCAGTTTGTTGCCCTTCCATTCGGTCTGGCCTCAGCCCCGCGGGTCTTCACCAAGCTCCTGGCCCCAGTGCTGGCTCTGCTGCAGCAGAGGGGCATAGCAGTGGTGGCGTATCTCGACGACCTCCTCCTGTGGGCGGGCCTCAGACTTGAAGGACAGTGTGGACATTACCCTGGGTTTCCTGCGGGACTTCGGCTGGGTGATCAACCTTCGCGCCGGTTGGAATATCTGGGCCTGGCTCCTGGATACGGAGCGGGCGAAGGTGTTTCTCCCTGCCACCAAGTTGTTGACGCTCCACGTTACGGTGCGGGCCCTGCTGTCCCAGCGGTGGTCCTCTCTCAGATTTTGCATGAGGGTGGTGGGGCTGATGGTCTCCACCTGAGGCGGTGCCCTATGCCCAGAGTCACACCCGGTCCCTGCAGCGAGCAATTCTGCTGCAATGGGACAAGTCTCCGCTATCCCTGGATAGGGTAATCAGGTTGGATCACCGGACCCGGGTCCCCTCGCCTGGTGGCTGCGGGCCCCAGCCTTGGGGCTGGGGAAGTCATTTCTACCTGTGGACTGTACAGTGGTCACGACGGATGCCAGCCTATAGGGCTTTGGGGGGGGGGGCTCCTGGGGTGGTTGTCGACCCAGGGTCACTGGTCCTTGGAAGAGTCTCGTCTCCCGATCAATGTGCTGGAACTTCGAGCGATCAGGCTTTGCCTCTCCCACTGGTCGGGGAGGCTGCACTGGCGACCTGTTCGGGTCCAGTCAGACAACGCCACGGCTGTGGCTTATGTGAATCATCAGGGTGGAACGAGGAGCGTGGCAGCGTCAGACGTAGCCCACATTCTGCGGTGCCGGCAATCTCCGCCGTTCACAACCCGGGCGTTGAAAATTGGCAGGCGGACTACCTCAGTCGCCAGAGCCTGGATCAGGGAGAGTGGTCCCTGGACCCAGAGGTGTTCTGCTAGATTTGTCAAAGGTGGGGTACACCAGACGTGGACCTCCTGGCATCCCGGCTCAACCTGGAAGATGCAGGCCTTCGTGAGCAGAACAAGGGATCCGCTGGCAGACGCCCTCATGGCTCCGTGGTCTTGGTACCGATTGCTCTATGCCTTGCCTCCACTTCCGCTACTCCCGCGCCTGCTGCCCAGGATAGAGGCGGAAGGGATTCCAACCATTCTGGTAGCACCAGATTGGCCTTGGCGTCCTTGGTACGCTGATGTGGTACGGATGGTGGTCTATGTTCCCTGGCAGCTCCTGCTTTGCGAGGACCTACTTTCACAGGGACCCATCTTGCACCCTGCTTTACGCTCGCTGGCTTTAACGGCCTGGCTATTGAGTCCCAGGTGTTTAAAGATAGGAGACTCTCTGAGTCTGTCATTCCCACTATGCTCAAGGCGCGTAAGGCCGATTCGCGTAAGATCTATCACCGCACCTGGAAGGCTTACATTGCCTGGTGCAAGGCGGGGGGATGGAACCCCCGTTCCTTTTCAGTGGCTGGGGTGCTGGCCTTCCTTCAGCAAGGCCTAGATCACAAGTTGGCATTGAGCATGCTTAAGGGGCAGATTTCTGCCCTGACGCTTCTTTTTCAGCGTCCCTTGGCGTCGCATTCCTTGATTCGTACCTTTGTCCAGGGGGTTCGTCATGTCGCTCCCCAGGTACGGTCGCCTTGGGACCTTAATCTGGTCCTTTCAGTGTTTCAGAAGCCGCCTTTCGAAAATATCAGGGAAATTTCCCTGCAACTGCTCTCGCAGAAAGTGGCCTTTCTGATGGCGATAACATCCGCTAGGCGGGTGTCTGAGCTGGCGGCTCTGTCCTGTAGGTCCCCGTACTTGGTCCTACATAGGGACAAGGCGGTTTTGTGCCCCTCTCCTTCTTACCGGAGGTGGTCTCTTCTTTTCACATCAATGAGGACATTGTCCTCCCTTCGCTGTGCCCGCGCCCATCTCATCCTAAGGAAGTTGCTTTGCACTCCCTGGATGTGGTTAAGGCTCTGCGGGTGTATTTGGCAGCCACAGCCTCTTTTCGGAGGTCTGATGCGCTTTTTGTCGCGGTGGATGGTCCGCACAAGGGGATGGCGGCCTCATCGGCCACCATTTCCCGTTGGATACTACAGACGATGACCCGTGTGTATGCTGTTCGGGGCCAGGAGCCCCCCCTTTCCGGTCACGGCTCACTCTACCAAGGGCGATTTAGTACTTCCTGGGCTTTCCTACACCAGGCATAGGTTTCTCAGGTGTGCAAGGTGGCCACTTGGACCTCTGTGCACACTTTTCCCAAGTTTTACAGAGTTGATGTTGCATGCTTTTGGCTGCAAAGTTTTGCAGGCGGTGGTGTGAGGCGTGCCTGGCACCTCCCGGAGAACTTTTTTGTTGGGTACTGTTGTTATTGCCCACCCCTTGTTGTGACACTGCTTTGGGACATCCCCACATGTCAAGAATAGAGGCTGCGTCCATCAATGACTGATTGAGAAAATAGGATTTTTTGACTTACCGAAAAATCCTTTTCTCTGAGTTAATTGACGGACACCGCACCCACCCCTCTTTTGTTGAGTTTGTCCTGCTTGTTACGAACTGAGTTGCTGAGCAGGGCAGGAGGGGTTATGCCAAGTGAGGACTGCCCCCTGGGAGGGGCTGTGTCTGCTTTTTAGCTGAACTACGTTCTGCCTAGTCCACTCCTAGTGAAAGGTGCATAAACCCCACATGTCAAGAATAGATGCTGCGTCCGTCAATGAACTCAGAGAAAAAGATTTCAAGGTAAGTCAAAAAATCCTATTTTTTTCTTGCCTAGAAACCTGGTCACATAAAAATAAAAATCTTTTTAATTCCCTTTTAAAAGACCATTTTTTTTTTCTACTCCTGTAAAGCATTTAGAGGAAGAAAGAGAAACTTCTGAAAATGATACAGATGGAGAAGATTCAAGGGAAATCCAGAATTCTTCCTGGCATTCCACAATCCCTGAAGTAGAGAACTCCCACCAGTCTCTGTGCCACCTGATGCCCCCACCTCTCCCACATGAGAGGTCAGGCCGCGAAACTCCAGTCAGTGTAGACTCCATTCCTCTAGAGTGGGATCCAACTGTTGATGTGGGCGGATCTTCTATGCACGAGAATGAAGAGGAAGGTGCCTACTACAATCCTTTATCAGGTAAGGTTGTTGGTGTTTTATTTGTTTTTATTATACATTTTTGACCAAAGAGAATCTGTCACTTTGCCAATGAAAGGTAAAAGGGTCTCATTCTAGCCAACACTGACTCTACTTCACTCCTTTTGCCACTGTGCCCTGCTGCTCAATTGCAAATACACAGCATTTCTTACTAGTATGGGAGAGCATGTAGAGCTTGTGCCCTAGTGGCCCATCACCAGGTTCAAAGACTTATCTGATGAGGAGGACAACATCATCAACCCTGTTTAAGCTCTGTAACCTCCAGGCACAGAGCTCACACAGGGCAAGACTCCTAGAGCAAAAGAAGAGCAAATGGAAGATGAGAAAGATGAGAGGGTAGAGGTGGGCAAAGTGACAGAGTCTCTTTACACCAATATTATATTATTACCTTTAAAACAGTTTATACATTTTCCAGTTTTGTCTACGTTCTTTCCATTGAGGGGGGAAAAAAATGACCTTGTTTTTTTCCAGATGTAGAAATTGCTGAAAATCCCGAGGCCTATGTCATAATGACAACAAAAACTGTCCAAGCATCTTCTGGTAGGCCCCAGCCCAATGCATGTGTCTCACTCTGGCACCATTGCTGTGATGCACGCTTACTCCTTCCTCATACCCCTTCATCTGCGCCGTTACCTCTACTGCTTTTTGTGTGAGCATCATATGTCCCAAACCACATCCCAGGATGTCCATCATGGCACATCACCTACATCTCTGTTGCTGGCTGACAGATTGTACAACAGCATTATTGATGTATGGCCATGTTCTTGGGATATATGCATTATTCTGAAGTGGCATCATTATTTATTTTTAATTTATTTTCCTCTTTTTGCCTCTGCCTTGCTAAGAGATTGCACACCAATAAAAATACACAAAGTGTCAAGCATTGTGTATGTTCGTCTTTGTTGATTTAGCTTTTCTACATCATTTGAATTTTTACCCTGTTTGAAATGAAATCACTAGGATTTAAGCCGCAACTACCTTTTTGCACCTTTTGATAGTCTAAAGCAGGATGGAGAAGCAATGTCTGTAAATTGTTTATATGTCCAATTGATTATACTTTTTATACTCCAGCTAGTTTCCTCTTTTAGTTTTGGATGATATAGGGAACGGTTAAAATTCGGGGTTGATTTACTAAAGGAAAATCTACTGTGCACTGCAAGTCCAGAGCTTGGTAAATGAGGTAAAGCTTTGCTTTGCAAAGAATACCCAAGCACTTGCAAGGAAAATGGGGGAAAAAAAAAAACCTTTTTGCTTGCATGCGATTGGATGATAGAAATCAGCAGAGCTTCCCCTCATTTTTAAGATATACTGTGCACTACATGGGCAGTTGCTTTATATTTGCCTTTAGTAAATCAACCCCTTTGTTTTGTTTTTTTCTGTCTGTGACCCTGTTGCTGTCCCTGTGATTCCTGTACAAATACTGGACTTTGAAGGCACAGGCTGCAATAAAAATGTTGCCAGAGGTGCCAACCCTTCCCCACCAATCGCAGAAGGTGTTCTAGTTTTAGTCTCTGATCCCATCAAAGAGATTTCAGGACAGAAAGTGAAGAGCAATGTACCATGGACAATAAAAATCAAACCCTTCCACGCTTATCCAGAAC
Source organism: Glandirana rugosa (assembly GCA_018402905.1). Classification (NCBI taxonomy): domain Eukaryota; kingdom Metazoa; phylum Chordata; class Amphibia; order Anura; family Ranidae; genus Glandirana; species Glandirana rugosa. The sequence goes on from BLSH010197664.1 coordinate 1,736,765, forward strand.
AAAGTAAAATGATTGGTTGGAGTTGGCTTTAGTTGCACCAAACAGGAAATGATTAAATGTTTGCTTTCTGCCATGAGGAACTGTAGACCTGTGAATTGTTGTGAACATTTGTCAAGGAGTTCTCTGGATAGATATGTACTTTTAAATGACAATGAGTTTGGACCTTCTCCATTGAGGAGGATAGAATCTTCAACTATAGATAATGGATTTTATGAGTTTGCTGCTTTCCCCATCCTGCTTTATAGTATCTAAACCCATCAGAAAGGTGCAATTACAATTAAAACTTTTTTTTTTATTTCATGTGGTTTGCATGGGCATTTGGGAACATTTTGCTAAGCCATTCATTACAAGTACTACCGATCTAACCTTTTACATCAGCTTTGTCTCTTTAAAATGTCATATAACTTTGATTCGGATACTTCTCATATCCTGCATCCATGCTTTTCCCTTATATGCTGGTAAGTTTATGGTGGTGCCTGTAAGAAGACTGGTTGGCATTGCTCAGTGGCACCACTTTCAACAATGCTCTATTCTTCCCACTAATAATAATCTGTTTTTACAGGGAAATCAGAATTAGAGACTCCGTCATGGCATTCTCCAGACATGCACATGGCAGCTGTAAAGCCAGAGTACAAACATAATGAAACTGCACAGGATCTGATATCTGCTACAATAGGAATCAAAGCCTCAATAGACGTGTCCACTGTAAGTTTTATATTGTTAGCTACTGATAATGGGGAAAATGTTGCAATGTTTCCTCTGACTGTGCTTTTGTATTTATAGAATGGGCAAATGTCCACTTCCACTCCTTCTAGAGAGGCCGATGTGAGAACATCAGGTACCATAAATGAACAGGTTGAAGACCAAGGACTTAGAGGAATTTACAGACCAGAGACACATTCAGGTATAATAGGATAAAACATTTTTAAATGTCCAATTTTAACACCAAAAAGAACACTAATTTATGGATTTTTCACTCACTCAGTAACACTTGCGCTTGCTTTTAAACTGTGGTGTACGACCACCTGGGAGTTTGGACTAAAGTCTGCATTCTTCATTGCAGAAGAATAAACCCATACCTGCCTGCACAAAGTCGTCTTTAAAATGTACACTGAGCTGCACATTCACAGCTCTATATACATTCCCAACACAGTGCCTTTGTGCCAGGATGATTGAAATCTTGGTCATGCACAGGAGTTGTCTTCCTGCGCTGGCCAATCAAGACAGTTGAAGAATGGCAGACGAAAAAAGCTGGGGAGAAGATACAGATGAAGGTCTTCTACAGCAGTGGTTCTCAACCTCAGTCCTCAAGTACCCCCATCGGGTCATGTTTTTGGAACTTCCCTTAGATAAAATAGCCCTTCTCAATACCATGTCATTGAAATTGATTTAAAGCAGTGGTGCAAAGTAAAGGAAAATATGAAAACATGGCCAGTTTGGGGGGTACTTGAGGACTGCGCCTTCAGGCACCAGACCTTTTGATGCAGAGGTAAGTAGACTTGTAGACCTTTGCTCCGCTTCAGGTTTGCACAGAGATAAAATTTGGGGCTTCTAGGTACTCTTTTAGGTTTGCTCCTCTTTCTAATCAGCAGAGGGCTTGTAGATGTTAAAATGGTTAAAGGTGGTCTTTATGCATGGCCCAAGCTTAATGTGGTATTTAAGGATAGGGTCGGGCGTGTTCGCAAGTGCCCGAGCCCGCCGGGAAGTGAACCCTGCACTGCACCAATCACAGGCAGTGAAACGTTTTCCCGATGCGCAGCTGCAGCGATCTGGGAATGTCTCACTGCCTCTTAATAGCTCAGTGCAGGGTTCACTTCCCAGCGGGCTCAGGCATGTGCACCTGCAAACACCCCCGAGTCCATCCTTAGCGGTATTCAACCCAAAAGCAAACATAATGTTAAAGCTTATCGATTCCTAGATGTAATGGCTGCATTCGTTTTTCCTTTTTAGGCTTCCTTTCATTTTTTTTTATCTGGTGATCCAGCCAGTAAGCCTGATACATTTTTAGAAGAGCTTGTTCTGTTGAAAAACAGAGTATTGAGACAAAGCATTTACCTCTGACAGAGGTGCTTACAATGGTCCGCTTTTATTTATTGATGTAAAACCTTTATCCCAAAAGGGGAAAAAAAACTGTCTACTGTAACTGCTTGTGAAACTGCAGTGTGAGCTGTAGCTTGGCTTCAATTTGTTAGTGTATCTAAATCTGCTAGTCCTCTTACGCTCTCCTCCCCCCAGAATGACAATGCTGCTGTTCAAAGGGTGCCCCTGTGCTCTTTCATTTTATAGTGTAATCGCTCTGAAACAGGAGGTGTTACCGGCCAAATCACTAGGCAAAAACAGAGTGGGGGAGAGCCTAAAAAAACAAATGCAGCCACCACATCTAATGATTTGTTATGCTGCAATATTACATTTTTGGTTTTGGGTTTATTACTGCTTTACCCTCAACTTCCCTCTCCTCTTCTAGATCATGTCTCCAGCCATATTTTGCTCCGGTAATTATAAATGTTTTTTATAATTCAGCATCATTGTTTTGTCTGTGGGACATCACTATGCTTTGTAGTCTTGCATGCAGGGCTGCAGGATGCCATTGCTGATATCCTTGTGAAAATGTTAGTTGCCTGTCTGCTTTTTGGCCTCTGTTTTCCAAAGAAACAGACAAGTAAGCAACCAGTGAAGTCAGAAACTCTCATCTGCGTATCGGTGAGTGAAGAATTGTGTAGTAGACTGGCACCTCGCATTATCAGAATAAAAGTTCAGCAATGTCATTCTTCCTCCTTGATGGACTCCCTTTAAAGTGGAACTAAAGGATGAACAATTTACCTGTCCAACGGTCCCTCACCGGCCAGTCTTCAGGGCTCTTCATTGGCCATGCACAGGAGCTAGTCATCCCAGCATTCAGAGACCAGCCTGTCACTGTAAGCTGAGCTGCACATACACAGCTCAGTTTACAGTGCCGGAGAAGATGGAATACAGACAGGTAGGGGCTTTTTATTGCATTAGAGACAGTGCACATCTCTTCTGCAATAAAAGCCTGCCTGCCTGCTCACTGTTTCTTACAACTGAACTTCAGTTCCGCTTTAAGTGGTCTGGCCAACCCTGTAAGTTTGATGGTCCCTCTGTATGTACCACTAGCATCTGAAAAACTGGCTTTTAACTGCACACATTTTGTGTGTGTTGGTTTTTTTTTTTTTTTTTTTTTTTTTTTTTTTAAGTCGTTCATCCAATTACACATCTTGGGATGCTGATTCCTTCATTATCCACTTATTTGAGTCTATTTTTATACCTCCTTGAATTGTCGTTTAAGCAAATCTGTCAGGTCAGTGTGTTACAGGTTTACTAATGTGCTAAAATACTTCTCAGAAAAATAGTAAATTCAAAATCTGAAACCAAAACCTAAGTAAAATGGCATGAATCTACAATCCATACAGCTGAACTGTGCATAAATTGCCAAAAACATAAATTAAATTCATTTAAGGGAGCAGAATTTTCCCTGCTGCAGTTGAGTAACAGTGGACGCGTCCCCAGTCTCTAAATATTGACCATAAAAGGAGAAGCAGTAGACAATTAAGCTAATCTCTCCTCCACATTACCCACTATTATCCTTGGTGATTTCAACATCCCCACCAAATGTTAACAGCCAAGCTGCATCCCAACTTTTCAGCTTAACCTCATCCTTTGACCTTACACAATGGGCACAGTTCCCCACTCTCTCTGGTAATACCCTTGACTTCTCATCTTTGCACCCCCTACAACCTCACCAACACGCCCTTTCTTCTCTCTGACCACAACCTCATCACTTTCACATTGTGCTGGTCTCCAACCACCTGTCCCACCAAGCAGAAAACCATTACCCGCAGAAACCTTCGCCACTTTATTCCTTCTCTTTACTACTCTGCAACTGACCACCTCCATGACAAAATCTAAGCCCTATCTTGCCCTAACCTGGCCACCTCTATCTACAACAGTTCATTTTCATCCTCACTGGATTCTCTTGCTCCTCTCACTTCACAAAATGTCAGGCCCCGACCATTACAACCTTGGCAGACCGATGACACCAGAAACGAGTGTGGCGTAAAACCAAATCCCAGCATGAGTTCACCCAGTATAAATCTGCCTTTTTAACCACTTCAGCCCCGGAAGGATTTCACACTTTAGGACCAGAGCACTTTTTGCGATTCGGCACTGCGTCGCTTTAACTGACATTTGTGCGGTCGTGCGATGTTGTACCCAAACTAAATTTGCTTTCTTTTGGTGGCATTTAGTCACCTCTGCATCATTTCTGATGGCCTCTATAAACAAAAAAAAGAGCGACATTTTTACAAAAAAAAAAAGAATTTTTCTTACGCTTTGCTAAAATACAAATAAAAAAAAATATATTAAAAAACATTTTTGGCCGATTTAAATTCTTCCTCATATTTTTGGTATGAAAAAAAAAAAATCGCAATCTGCGTTTATTGGTTGGTTTGCACAAAAGTTGCCACGTTTACAAATGATGAGAATTAATTTCTGGGGGTTTTATTTTTTTAAAATTTTTACTAGTAATGACGGCAATCTGCGATTTTTAGCGGTACTGCGATATTGGAGTGGACATGTCGGACCATTTTGACACTTTTTTGGGACCATTGGCATTTATACAGCGATCAGTGCTATAAAAATGCACTGATTACTGTGTAAATGCCATTGGCAGTGAAGGGGTTAACCTGGAGGGGGCGTCTAAGGGTTAAATGTGTTCCCTAGGCGTGTTCTAACTGTATGTGGGCTGGGCTGGCAGGGGGAGGGAAGTGATCACGGCTTCCCCCTCTATGAGAACGGAGATCCGTGTTTACATACACGGATCTCCATTCTCTCACTGCGGGGGGGGGGCATCGCGGGTAGCCGGCGGCGATCGAGTCCGTCCTACGAACACGGTGAGCGCGCCTCCGGCAGCGCATGCGCTCTCACAATACTAGTTATCACGCCCGCCATCCTGTGACGCTGTTTCGCGATAACGAGCCATCTTGCCGCCATGACGCTGTGGCGGGCGGTCGGCAAGTGGTTAAAATACACTTCCTCCCTCCATGCTGCCAAATGAACCTACTTTGTCTACCTCATTAACACCCTGTCCTTCAGTCCTCGTCTCTTCTCTACTTTTGACTCTACTTTCTCCACCTCCACCCAGTCACTCGCTCACTGCTCACAAGATTACAAACCACTTCAAAAACAAGATTGATGCAATTCCTGGGGACATCTCCACTGCCCAAAATCTAACCCACGTAACATGCCCTATACAATTTCACTCTCAACACTCTCCTCTTTTGACCTTGCTACTACCGAAGAGGTCTCTAAACTTTTCTCACAAGCCCGCCTTACCACCTGTCCCCTGGATCCTGTTCCCTTACATCTACTACAGTTACCCTCTTCTTCTATTTTATGTTCCCTCACCCACATCCTTACTCTCTCCCTCTCTACTGGCACCTTCCCCTCCCCTCTAAAACATGGCCTGATCACCCCTATATACTTAAAAAGCCTTCACTGGATCCCACCAGCCTGAACAACGTAAGACCCATCTCCTTGCTCCCGTTTGCATCGAAACCTTTAGAACGCTTAGTCTACAACCGTCTTAGCTCCTACCTCGCTGACAACAGCCTTCTTGACCCCTTACAGTCTGGCTTTCACTTGCTACACTCCACTTAAACTGCCCTACTAAAGCTCACTAATGACCTACTAACTGCTAAAACCAATGGCCACTACTCCATGCTCATACTACTCGACCTCTCTGCAGCCTTTTATACTGTTGACCATCCCCTCCTCCTCAAAAAACTCCACTCTCTTGGCATTCAAGACTCTGCTCTCTGCTAGCTCTCCTCCTACCTGTCAGAGCGCTCCTTCAGTGTGACCTATTTCCTCCTCTCCACTTCCTCTTTTGGTTGGGGTACCTCCAAGGTTCTGTCCTTGGACCCCTTCTCTTTTCCATTTACACCTCCTCCATTGGTCTGTTAGTAAACTCCCATTGCTTCCAATACCACCTCTATGCTGATGACACACAAATCTATCTCTCTACTCCTCACTTCACTCCTTCAGTATTCTCTCGCATTACTAACTGACATATCAGCATGGATGTCACACCACTTCCTCAAACTCCAATCTTTCTAAAACTGAGCTCATAATTTTTCCTCCAGCCCGTGCCCTTCCTCCTGAATTCTCCATCAAGATCAATAATACAACTATCAGTCCCTCCCCTCATGCCAAGGTATTAGGTGTAATCCTGGACTCTGACCTGTCCTTTCAGCCCCAAATCCAATCACTGTCCAAATCGTGCAGACTTCACCTCCGAAACATCTCCGAAATATGTCCCTTCCTAACCGTTGACACTATTAAGCAACTTATTCACTCCCTTGTTTTCGCTCGCCTTGACTATTGTAACTCCCTCCTAATTGGCCTACCTCTCCGCAAGCTACCCCCTCTTCAGTCTATCATGAATGCAGCTGCCAGACTCATCCACCTTACCAACCGTTCGGTGTCTGCCACTCCTCTCTGCCAATCCCTCCAATGGCTTCCCATTTCCCAAAGAATAATATTCAAAACCCTAACTATGACATACAAAGCCATTTACAATTCTGCCCCAAGCTACATCACCAATCCTATCTCCAAATATCACGCAAACCGTCCTCTTCACTCCTCCCAAGACCTTCTGCTCTCTAGCTCCCTTGTCTCCTCCTCTCATGCTCGTTTCCAGGGCTTCTCCAGAGCCTCTTCCATCCTCTGGAACTCTCTACCCCAATCTGTCCGCTTTTAGGTGATCCCTGAAAACTCATCTCTTCAGGGAGGCCTATCCTGCCTCCAGGTAACAGAATCTTCTACTCCTCATCAGTTCATCCCTCACAGTCCCTACCTTTTTGTTTCACCAGCCCCTATAATAAGAAACCCTTTACCCTTCGGTAACCTCCCTAACCGTCTCTCCTCACCGTCTGTGGCTTGCCAACCATTCC
>BLSH010197664.1:1783002-1798857 GCA_018402905.1 Glandirana rugosa
CGTAGTGTCGCCGAAGGCAAGCAGGGCATAGGGGCGTGGTTTGAGAAAGGCTCCATGTCTTGCTGTAGTCTAATACTTCGGTAAGGACTGAACAGTGTAATAAGTACAGCTAGGGGCACTGTAACTATTATAGTATAAAAGCATGAGATCAAATGTGAACAGGAAAAAAGTGTGACACAGAGGAAACAAGTCAATATACAATCTATGCAACCTGCAGTGACCCAATGTGTGAATGGAGTACAAAGCAATTTATCTATTATAAGCTGAGCTGTATAATGAATATTCGCTAGTGAAACACGGATCTCAGACCCGCTTCCTGATTGGCCGGGAGGAGGATCAGTTTCCCGATTGGCGGAAAGGAGAAGCATTCCAATTGGCCACCAGGGAGGAGACGGAAGCCGCTGTGATGCCTGCGGGGGGAAGGGGAAGCTGGCACCAAGGGCAGCAGGCATCACAGGCAGTCGCTTGAGTGAATCGCTGCTCGCCATAGATGAGGTAAGTGTTACACACTCCCCCCACCCGGTCAGTTGGTCGGGTTTGGGTCTGTGGGTGCACGGTTTGCCGCCGCCAAAAAAAAAAATTCTACATTAAATTATCAATTTTAGGAGTACTGTACCTTTAATCATTTGTCACTCTGTAGACTTACACTATTATCAGGAATGTGCTCACACAGTCTATGACCTTCTAGTCTGCGGCTAAAAATTATGTCTGTGGTTCTCAGGAATTCACAGACCGGATGAATTCCTTAATAAAAGGAGGTTTCCGTGTGCTTCCAGAAGCCTCGCTGAATAAAAAAACAAAAACCTCTGCTAGCTGTCACTTGGCAGACAAACACCACATGCTGCATTCAGTTTTTAAAATGGCTGTTGTTGAATGGAGCCTAATTTAAATATTACAATATATTGACAGTTTTCCTTTAGGGGTTATGCTTTCTCAACTATTATGGGTTTAACATTTTAACAATTTTGATTTCTTTAGATACTCTTTGTCTCCCCTGTTATTCAAATAAAGCATAATCATTTTATATAGTCTGCTCACATAGGCATTTTCATAGATTGGAATTGAAAAGCGATGCACATGACCTAGCGGGATGGGGATGTGTACCTCTGGCTGCCCTGATATCACTGAACAGAAATCACACATGCAATTCACCGCATATAGTAATGGTCTCAGCAGAAGTGCCACACAGCATACATGCATTTGGCCACTTAGGGGCACAGTAATATTTCAATGTATATATAAACCAATCCCTAAAAGTTATTATTTTAAAGAAAGCTGCAGGTATTAAAATATTATCTGGGTCTGTACATGAAGGTCTTTTTTCAGACACTTCTTGTTATTAGGTGGAAAAAGTGTGGTCACCCGTCTCCCAACTGAGCTACTCGCATCACAAATGCATAGTGTATGTTGCACATGACAGGATGAAAACGCAGGAGCAGTTTCAAGTATGGTTCACTCTTTTCCAGCGCGGGCTTTCTGATAATAGATGACGAGTTATGATGAAGCTCAAGCGAAACATGTCAACTTTACCCTGTATTACTGGCTAAATTTACAATAAATCCTTATTTTTCAAGTATCTGCTCACGCTGTGGAGTGCCGCCATCCTTTTGTTTCTTCCTACATTGTGTCTACAGTGGTGGGCCGAGGTGGGCACCTGCAGCTGGCTACCACTTCATCTGATTGCCTGAGCGGTGTGCACTACATGTTTGCAGCCACTTTCTGTCTACATGAATGCATGGCATTTCCCCAGGGTGCAAAAGCTCACAGGGGAACCGCACGCTAAGATGTAGCAAATATCAAACACGATTATAATTTTTTTTTTCCCAGCATATTTTTAAGTCTCAGTTTAAAAAAACTGCAAGCAGCCTGGATCTTTTTTGCAGAAAATAAACCTGCCTGCCTGTTTTCACAAAACAAAAGTCTGTGATACAATTAGAAGACTGCAAAGGTGATCTTTAAAGCTGAACTAATGTGAAATTATTTTCTGCCTCCCATAAGTGCAGGGGGACCAGGGTGGGTGGGGAGAGCATAATCATTGACAGAGATATCAGCCAATGTAGTGGTTTGAGCTTCTGAAATGATGCTACACCACCTCCGGACTGTGTACTGCATTTAACACTTGCAAACGTTATTGGTCAGCATGTGCAAGTGCTGACCATTGCCTACTGAGAATCTCTCTGTCCTGGAACATGGGGCTCAATTCCTGCATTTGAAAGTCATCTTTGTCCTGCATGCAGAAGAGCATAAATTACAGCAGCGAAATTATCCAAGGAGGTAAGTGCAGAGGGGCTGAGGGTGTTGTACGCAACTTTGCTTTTTTTTGTTTGTTTTCTGGTTTTGGTGAACCCTTTAAAGGAACCCTAACTGAATGAAAAAAAAATGAAAATTGGAAACCACTGGTTTAGAGCTAACTGCAGCCCTTTGAATTACAATTTATCTGGCCCTTGGGCCATTGCCCCACTTGTCACTGACAGTGGGGGGAACATAGTGACAGTTCCTGTCAGTGGGGCATAGGAACTGACAAGTGGGGCATAGTTTCTGTCACGGTTAGTGGGAGTAATTAGCACCCTGTAGTTCGTGTCGACACCAATGATGGGGCACTGTTCCTCCCACTGGCCCTCCCCCTTAATACCAAAGAGAGAACACTGTTTATTTGCAGTGACACAGGGACATTTTCTACTTCGGCTGGCCACAGTCCAGCCCCCCTAAACTTTGAAGGACAGTAAACTGGCCCTTTGTTTAGGAAGTTTGTATAGAAACACAAGTTTAGAGCAGGGGTTTCCAATTTCATACCACGGCAAAAAAAAGCAGCACAGCATATTGGTCACTAAATGGTCACAAAATGATTCTATCCAGAACTTAGGTTTTTATCGCTAACTTTTCTCTACAGTATATCTGACCCCAACAGGGATAGACTCTAAAGTTTGACGCTGGTTTGGTTCTCTCGACCCTGATGAGCATTGTAACCAATAAGTGAAGAGAAATTCAAGATGTAATGGTTGTTGTTACCAAATCAGGTTTGATTTTCCATTATCTCAGGTCCTGGTGACAGTCCGGAATTTCCCCCACTTTTGTAGAATTTTCATTTTATTCTTCACTTCATCTCAGGAAATGTAACAGCTGTGTCAAGTTGGGGAGTGTTCCTGTCCCTAACACCCCTGAGAGTTTAGTTTCTGCTGTCTATTTATAATTTTGGATACGATAGTAAACAAAATAGCTATACATACACTTAGTGTTAAGTTTAAATTGTCTTCCACTTTTACGAGAATACGAAACTATTCTTAAAATTATTCTCTTCCACTCCTTTTTTCACAGGGTAACTAGGAAAGATAAGTAGGAGATGTGCACCTGCCCATTTTTTTTTTTTTTTCAAATCTCTGTTTGGTTACATGACTGTACACGGCTTGCATGCCTGTTGTTGATGTTGTATATTAATTTGCATGACATTACAAATACCTTCTCATGTTTCTAATGTCTTTGTTTTTTGTCAGCTGTGATACATATAATCATAGCTCTTGAATACTAGAGCTTGAGTAACATTTTCAATATCCTTGTTGGTCCCCTTGGGCCTCGTGGGCTCCCCCCTCTCATCGCATGCGGTCAAAGCAAATTATGGGCTCTCCACGGAACATTTAGTGAGGCCCCAGGGACATCCCCCTCCCTCCTTATGAATCAGATGCCATAGAGGAGTCCTCCAGCCACTTCAACCAGACCTCATCGTACTTGGAAGGACAGCCCTGATTAGCATAGGTATCTCTATATAGAGGTAGGCTATCATTGACCAACTTTTTCCAAAATGCGAGTGATGGGGGGTTAGGCTTACGCCAATGCATTGCAATGGCCTTGCGGGCATAAAAAAAAGCAGCAGACTATACCGACGGTGGCAGGCCGTACACTGGTCGAAGTTCTCCACTAGGCCCAAAACGCAGGCGGACATGGACATTGATGGATAATAGCGGTTATCTCTTCCCAGAATCCAGATTGCCTCTACCCAGGTTCAAATCACGTGCAGGCACATCCAGAAGATGCGGGGAGTCCCTTGCGGACTTCTCACACCGCCCCAGATTGCTGGAGAGGAGTCTGGATTCATCTTATTCATTCGGTAGGGGGTAATATATGCCCTGTGTGCTATCTTAAATTGAACCATCTTATCCCTTGCTGACACCAGGGACCTAAAGGGAAAGTCCCACATGTCATCCCAGTCATCGTTGTCAAAGTCTGGGATGTCACGTTCCCATCTACTTCTAAGATTTGTTAGGCTAGGGAGGGAGGTCATAAGAAGAAACGTATACAGTCTAGTATGCAATCTAATCTGAGCATGTTCTCCAAGGCCGACTCCAGCACCTGCAGGGCACCATGGGCAAACTGGCAGTTCAAGGCATGGGAGAGCTGCATGTAGCGGAAGAAGTGAGCTGAGGGTATATTAAATTCTTCTCTCAACTGTCCAAAGGATTTCAAAGAGAGGGCTGGTATTACCTGGGATATAGTCTTGATTTGGTACTTATACCAACTGCTGGAGCCCTATGCGTGGACGAAGTGAGGGAGGTTGGGGTTCCGCCACAAAGGGGCATTAGGGGAGACAGCCTCACTGGGGTGCCCCTAAATCCGCAGCCCCGCGCCCCAAGCTCGGAGTGTGGTATGCATCAACGGTGTCAAATTATATGGAGCACAGGGACCTCGGAGCAGTAAGCACCTTAGAGCCTCCAGAGTGCGAACCACCGTAGCCTCCAGTGCCGTGGAGGAGTTACCACCATCTGGATTGAGCCACCAGGTCGCCGTGACTAGCTGGGCGGCCAAGTAGTATTTATAGAGGTCCGGTAGCGCCAGACCCCCCTGGGAGGTTGGGCTCCTATACAAGACCCTCAACCAGTCTATGAAGACCAGCGGGAATCCCATGCGCCGGAGGACCTCCCACAGAAAAGGCCACTTGACCGTGTCGAAGGCCTTCTCTATATCCAGGGAGGCCACTGCCCTGGTTCCACTGTTGGACGTTAACTTGCGAAGACTTTTTACCAACATCCATGCACAACATCTCGTCGCCCTATTAGGCATAAAGCCTGTTTGGTAAGGATCTTAAAGACTGCAGCCTTTATTGACAAAGGTGATCGACCCAGACCAAATTATTGACCAAAAGTCCATATTCAGGAGATCGATAGGTCTGTATGATGAGCAGGACGTAGGGTCTTTATCAGGTTTGTAAATCAAAACTATATGGGCATGGCTCATGGAGGTTGGCAGTGCCCCAGCAATCAGACACCCGGTGTACAGCTGAGCAAGCATGTAGCTTGTAAAACTCCACAGGGAGCCCATCTGGGCCCGGAGACCTACCCGCTGGGAAGGAACGGATAGAATCCAGAACCTCCTCGGGGGTAATGGGCTGGCTCATGGACTCGACCCACTGGCCTTGGGTCTCACCAATGGCCCCATGGCTTGGACAGGAGGTCAAGTCACAGGGTTGAAAGTCCTACGGTAGGGCCAATGTGCACAACGAGGAGTAATATTGCTGAAACATGGCCAGTATGTCTGGGGGAGATGTCACCGATTCCCCCGTAGGGGAAACCAGGTGAGGAATCACAGGAATAGTCAGCGGTTGGTCATGTTGTGCCATCATCGCCAACAACCGTCCATCATCCTGTTCAAAGTACCGCTGTTTATTATGATATTGGTCAACCCTGGTAATCTCTCTCCACTCGGTGCAGCGGGCTTTGCGGCTGCACTTGGCGGAGTCAAAATTTGCTTCCGTGGGGTCCTCCTCATATGTCTTAGTGGAAGACGCCACAGAGTCTTGAAGGGCATCAGTGGTGGCCAACTGCTCTCTCCGCACGCCCGCAATGACAGAAATATACTGACCCCTGGTGAACGCCTTAAAGGCGTCCCACACTACCGTGGGATCAGAGGACCCCGGGTTAAGATCCCAGTACTCATACAGTTTTGGCGGAACAACTTTCTGCAGATCAGGGTGGGCTGCCCCAAACTCCAGCAAGTTCTGGAGTGTAGGAGGGGGGAACGCAGAGTAAGGAGCATAGGACTGTGGTCAGACAGTCCAGCAGGTAGATACCCTAGATGCTGAATATTTGATAGTAGGGAGGGGTTCACAAAGGCCAGGTCAATGGGGGAAGCAGTTTTATGGGTAGCCGAAAAGCAAGAGTAGGACCTGACTGAGGGGTGCTTCCACCTCCGTGAACCCCGCCCCCTGGGCCCAGACCCCCAAATCCATAGAGAAACTCTTAGCGCCAGATCTGGACAGGCCAATCCCCCCTAGGATGGCGTTGAAGTCGCCCATTAATAGTATTTCAGCCTAGCAAAATGGGGCAATCCTTTCCAGCACAGCATACAGTATTGTCGGAGAGAAAGGGGGGGGGGGGGGGGCAGATAGATACTGACAATGACATAGCGTATATACCTCCTAGGACAAAAACCACCACCGCAAACCTGCCCTGGGGGGTCCGTTATTACCTGTTCTATAGCACATGGAAGGGACTTGCTGAACAGAATTGAGACCCCTCTAGCATATGTAGAGTAAGAAGCATGAGCAGCCCTTTGAATCCAGGGCTTCTTCAAAGCCTGTAGTTTGCTGCCCACAAGATGCGTTTCTTGAAGCATTATTATATGGGGGGGTATGTAGTTTAAGGTATTTAAAAAGGAGTGCCCGTTTAAATTTTGAATTTAAGCCCCTGACATTCCAGGATAAAATTGTGAGTTTAGAGTCGTCATCAGGGGCCATCTGGGTAGCACATCAATATCAGAGCTGAAATAGTGACACACGGGGGCCCACAGGACCATATCGGGGACAGCAGGGGGGCCCACAGGACCATCTCGGGAACAGCAAACAAATAATGTACCTTCTAAGCTCATTATTTCTAAGATCACTAACACGGCCAAACATTACCATACTTAACTTATGAACAACATATACCCAACTAGGCAACGAGTTGCCCACCCTGCCCTTGCCGATAGTCGGCCCCAAAAAAGGTAGGGGGACTCCGGCAGGGCCTGTACCCTGAACAATAACTTTACCCCGCATTGGACGGGATAGAAAGGAGATACCTCTCTAACTAGGGGTGCACTGGGGGGAAACCAGGATGCGCCAGTCCACAGTCAAATGGTATAAAACAAAACTTGAAAGGCACTAGAAAACGGAAGCCAGGACAGTCCGCTTTTTAGTTATGACTCCTAGTATATGGGAGGTTTGAAAAAAGGATGGGAAACTCGGGAGAAAACAAAAGGAGATCCAGGTTCTGCATACTCAGCATGGTTTAGGGCAGAAGTTCCATGCAGGATGATTAAGCCGGATCATATTGTCTCTAAGGGCCCCACAGGGAGTATAGGCGGGAGGAAGTCCTCACAGGGGAGAAGGGAAAAATCAAATGTACATTGTTCTCCCTTTCATTTTCCATTACCAAGCGTGTGTAACAGCTTCTCCTCTAGTTGCAAGTAAAGGACGACATCTGTAATCCGTGCAAGGATTAAATCTCCAGGCGGATGGGGGGGGGGGGGGTCAGACCGCAAGCGGCCTCAATGCCCATCCAGCCAGGAAGCAGCCGCCGCTGGGGTGTCAAAGAATCGCGTGCGGTCCCCATCCACTATCCGGTGCGTGCTAGGATAGAGGAGGCTGAACTTCACACCCTTTTCCCTGAGCCGTTTTCGGACCTCAGTGAAAGTACGGCGTCTCTGCTGGACCTCCGGGGAATAATCCGGGAAAAGTAGGATTTTGGAGTCGTTGTAGCGGAGTTCACCTTTAGCCCTGGCCGCCGCCAGGATCCGATCTCTGTCCCAATAGTTCAATGGGAACATCATGGCGTGGGGCTGTTTTTCAGCATACGGTACTGGCAAACATTATATCAGAGGTAATGAATTAAAATTCACGTTGGGTTCGGTCAGAAAATGTTTCTTACAGCGGAGGGTCAAGTGTCATGTTGGCGCTATGACTTCACAGGATATTCTTCACATTGCAGCCTCCCATGCACGTCACAGACCCCCCCCCCGCCCCGCCCATTGCAGACTGACCCATCACAGTACTCTCTCGATAGTAAATTTCTGTCCTTTACATAATAGCACCCCACTCCCCCCCTCTCCACAGAGCCCTACCTTATTCACACAAGACAGAAAGCACGGCAGCCCTAGACAACGGGTGGGACTTTGATTGGTTGCTACGCAGTGGGACGGTCCCAGCCATCGCCTTCAATCAATGTGAAATCACCCGCTTCTTATCAGCCCCGGAAGGATTTCCCACATTAGGTCCAGGGCACTTTTTGCGATTCAGCACTGCGTCGCTTTAACTGACTATTTGTGGGGAAAAAAAGGACGCAAATTCTGTTTGGGTACAATGTCGCACGACCACGCAATTGAGCTTTCTTTTGGTGGTATTTGATCTCCTCTGCAAAAAAATTAATAAAAAAAAAATAAAAAAAGAGCATCAACTTTAAGCAAAAAGTAAATTTTTTTATTTTTGTTTACAGCGGTGATCAGAAATGACGCAAATACATACCCTAAAAAAAAAAATAAAAAAATAAAGGACGAATATAAATCGGCCAAAACCGATTAACAATTTTTTTTTTTTTACCAAAAATATAACGCAAAATCTGCGTTTATTGATTGGTTTGCGCAAAAGTTGCCGTGTTTACAAACCGTGAGAATTAAAAATTGTGAAAATGCCAGAAATTGTTTTACTAGTATGTGATATTAGGGTGGACATGTCGGACATTTTTGACACTTTTTTTGGGACCAATTACATTTATACAGCGATCAGAGATTTAAATATCCACTGATTTCTGTGTAAATGTCATTGGCAGTGAAGGGGTTTATCTGCAGGGGGCAATCTAGGGGTTAAACTGAGAACACTCCTAGGGAACAAACTGTGAGGGGGCTGGGCTACCAGGGGCATAAGAGATCTAACTGATCCCAGTGACAAGGATCAGTAGATCTCTTACATGCCGCCTGACAAAACGGGGAACCGCCGCGTTTACATCGGCGGTTCCCCTTTCTTCCTCTCTGCTAGGCAATCGTGGCTCACCGGCGTAGATAGGTCTGCCCAAGCCGCAGCCACAAGCCGCAGCCACACTCCTGCAGAGTGCGGCGGGCACAAAAGCGTGCCGACAGCGCGCTCCCACCCGCTACAGCGCACGCACGTTTATAGACGGCGATTCGCGGGACATCGCCACTCTGCAGAAGTAAATCTACGCGAGCCGGTCGGGAACCGGTTAAAAAAGTCCCACCCTTTGTCCAGAGTGGCCGCGATTCACTTCTTGTGTGAATAAGACAGGCAGTGTGGGGAGGGGGCAGTGCAGCAATCTTATTGAAGGGAAAGGCCCGTGCACGTCTTCCATGCTGTGAACATAGCAGCGGCAGGCGAGCTGGCGGCTGGGAGAGGACACACAGGCAACCATTTGGCGAGGCTGCTATCCGCGTAGGATGGCTGCTGGGGCCAGAACCGGACTGCGGTCTGCCATTTAGTGATGCCTGCTTTAAATCATTGAAGGAAAGATGGATGTAAAAAAAAAATGTATCAAAACATTCTGCTGCCAGGATGATGAAGATGAAATGAGGGCGGACATTTCAGCAAGACAATGATCCCAAACACAAAGCCAAGGAAAGAAAATAAAACTGCTAGAATGGCCCAGCCAATCACCTTTAGTTCTTTCCATAGATTTTTCTATTGGATTTAAGTCAGAAAGAAAGAAACATAGAAGAAGCCCACGGAACCTTCAAGATCTGAAGACTGATTGGAATGGGCCAAAATCACACCTGAGCAATGCATGCGACTAGTTTCTCCATTCAGGAGCCTGTGTTGGTAATGACAGCTTCGATTCTTACAAAATCCCCTAACCAAAATGTATTTAATACTTCAAGACAGTGTGTTCAATACTTTTTCCCTGTGCCCTTCCATTTTATTACACAGAACTTCATTTGTTTTGATTTCTTTGTATGTATGGATCGCATGGGTTGTCATCGAAATGTGGTGAAAATTTCATGTCAATAGCACCTTTAGAAATATTTTTACCTAGAAAAATGGTGACGTGTTCAAAACGTATTTTACCCGCTGTATTTTTTACACAGGCTTGGCAGCATAGCTAGGAGGGGAGGGGGGGGGGGACATTTTTAAGGATAGTTAGGATATTCACACATGAATTTTATTTTCAAATAGTGTTAGAGCAAATTGCATGGGTATGTCAATTATGAACATATGTGGTTAAGGCTTTACTACCAATTTTAAATCATTTCCTGGTAGGCGTTGCAGTGATCTGGATCCGCAGCATTCAGGCCATGGCTGCCTGTGCATTATGGCTTCATCTACTGAAGGTTGCTCCAGCCTTGGGCAGACTGATGACCATAAAAACACATTTCATTGCCAATGCCAAAATGTGAATTTTTAAATTCCTTTTTCATTGCCACATTCCAGTATATATATCAAATATTTTGGTTGGTTAGAGATCATAGCTGTCATGGTAATTCTGGATAAAATGCTGTTTTCTGCACAAATATAATCTTATTTCTCAAAGCGCGGACCTGATAATGTAACAAACAGGACAGGTGGATGAGTCACACCAAGAGCTTTTAATTCCTTTACACAATTTATTTTGATTTGATAAATATTTCTGAAGGTGTTTTCATTTAGCCTCTTATTCAAACTCTCTAAAATACATCTCTGCTTTAAACCATGCTGGACCATGAAATAAAACATTTTGATATATTAATTTTTGTCTCTTGAAATGGTTGTCACATATATAAAACACTTGCATCCCCTCTATTTTATGAAAAAAAAAAAAACTGACATACTGTGCTTTATAAACCACTTGCTTACTGGGCACGTATACCCCCCTCCTGCCCAGACCAATTTTAGGCTTTCAGTGCTTTCGCATTTTGAATGACAATTGCGCGGTCATGCAACGTTGTCCCCAAACAAAATTGTTATCTTTTTTTTTTCCACAAATAGAGCTTTCTTTTGGTGGTATTTAAAAATCGCAGAGGTGATCATTTTTGTGCTATAAACAAAGAGTGACGATTTTGATAAAAGAACAATATTTTTTACATTTTACTATAATACAAATCCCAAATAAAAAAAAAAAAAAATTCATTGGGTTTGGCCGATATATATTCTTCTACATTTTTTTTTTTACCAAAAATATCGCAAATCGGCGTATATTGATAGGTTTGCGCAAAAGTTGTTGCGTCTACAAACTATGGGAATTGATTTATGGCGTTTTTATTATTATTATTTTTTTTTACTACTAATGGCGGCGATCTTTTTATCAGGACTTGGTCCCAAAAAAGTGATATTGGGGCGGACATGTTGGACATTTTTGACAAATGACATTTATACAGCGATCAATAAATGTCCACTGATAACTGCCAATGACATTTATACAGTAAAGGGGTTAATACTAAGGGGGCAGTGAAGGGGTTAACCCCTTCACTGCCCCCTCAGAACACGTACAGTGAACACAGTTAACTGCGTTCCCTGTACGTGTTCTGAGGGGGCAGTGAAGGTGTTAACTGCGTTCCCTGTACGTGTTCTAACTGTGTGGGGACAGGGCTGGCAGGGACATAACAACAGATCTACTGATCCCTGTCACTGGGATCAGTTAGATCTGTTATGTCCCTGTTCACAGAACAGAGAACCGACGTGTTTACATCGGCGGTTCCCCATTCTGAAGCTCTGACAGGCGATCGTGGGTCATTCGCGGACATCAAGTCTGCCCGACCCGCGGGCACGCAGCGTACGGCGGCCACGCACGCCGCCACCACCTGTGAATGCCAGCCGGGAGCGCGCACAAGGGCGAACGTCCATGGAAGTTGGCTACAGTGTGGATCTGAATTGCCCAGCAGTCTTTAGGATTATAATTTTAACCAGTTCAGATCCGCGATATAGCCGAAATACCTTCTTGCACAGCTTCGCTGTGTGGTCACGTGACCTCCCTCCTTATATCAAGGAAGGAGATCGAAGTAAAGTGGGAGGGGGACAAATTCCCCTTCAACGTATGCCAGCCAGCAGAGGGAAGTCACGTGATTGCACAGCACCACTGTGCAAGAAGGTATTTAAGTATATTTTTGTTTTTAGGAAGATATAAAGCACAGTATGTCAGTTTTTAAAAACAGAGGGGATACAAGTAATTTATATACATTACTTTACAGCCACAGTGGAATAGTGGCAGGAGAGGAGGGGCAGGGGAGGAGATCAGCTCTCACTACACAGACTACTGAGCCGACAGGCAGGGAGGGAGGGGGAGAGGGAGAGACTGACCATACAGCGGGATGACCAGAGGGATGTAAACGGACCACGGTATCATGGATCAGCAGCCATGATTACCATGGTCAGTACACATAGGAGACACGTAAAATACCTGGTTGATCCTGCCTGTTTCTAACATAGAATGGGACAAATTACACTGCACAAGCAGTATTCTATAGATCATGCTATAACCACTTGCTGACCGAATGACGCATCGTATGACATCCTCCCATAATTGCAGGCGGAGCGCTCTGTAATCAGCTGTTTTCCAGAAGACACAGCAATCTCAGATCGGGGTAAAGTGACAACCAGCTAATCACGTGGTAAAGAGCCACTGTGTCCAGTCACAGCTGATCATGATGTAAACACAAGCCGGTTATCGGCATTCCTTTCCTCACGCTGACAACGCGAGGAGAGCAGATAATCAGTACCAATGCCTCTTTTACACAAGTTGGTTATCAGTGTCCTGATCATCAGTGCAGTCCCATCAGTGCCCACCAGTGCTACCTATTAGTGCAGCCCATCAGCTCACATGAGTGAAGGAAAAAATTAAACCTTTGCAAAATTTTATAACAAACTATGAAAAACAGGTAAAGAAAAAATAAAAAATATTTTTTTTATTTATTTAGCAAAAAATAAATCAGTCAAACATCCAATGGTGATTAAATTCCACCAAAAGAAAGCTCTATTTGTGTGAAAAATATGATCAAAATTTTATATGGATACAGTGTTACATTTTGAATGACAATTGCGCAGTCATGCGACAGCGCTGAAAGCTAAAAATTGGCCTCGGCAGGAAGGAGGTGAACGTGTCCAGTAGGCACGTGGTTAAAGAAACCAGAGCATTTTTTTAGGGTTACAACCAACCACTTTGAATTCTATGCTGATCCCCTTTTAATATTAAATATAGGAACTACCCTTGCCAACTTGTTTGAGCACACTCCAGCGCTGTCCTTCCCTTATCATTTCCTAGTAGCCCACTGACCAGAACAAGAATCCAGGTTGTGGTGTTAGAGGTTGTCAACTTACCAAGTAATTAAAGTGGGAGCAAACTACCTATAGGTAAATATCAACCAAGGGACAGTAAATATCTCCTAAACGTGCACCGTTCACGAGATATTTACTTTAGAAGCAGCCTGTGACGTCACCAGTGTGCGCTTTGATGGCATACCCGTGCCGTTCCTTCAGAGCCCTGTGACTCCCATGCACATGCATGGGAATGATGCAATCGCGGCTCGACCATTTATACCACTGAAGCCTGAGAACCTGGAAGGAATACCAACTGAAGGAAGCACCTACAGCGGTGACAACGCACCTCTGGAGGGCTTAGTTTTCAGCTGGCTGACAAGCTACAGCACATGTGTCAAACACAAGGCCAGTCTGGCCATTTAATGTGGCCCTCACACCCAGGGCTTTTTTTCAGCTGGAATGTGATGGAACTCTGTTCTGCCACCTCCAGCTCTCGGCCACTCACCAATGTCACCTGTAAACAAAGCCCTCTGGAAAGGACAGCTTTCCTCTCTGTGGCTTTCCTAGATCCCTTTCTGCCTTGCACTCACGGCAGGGACTAGGGTGATGCAGGTGCACTGTGGGATGGAGCATCACATGGTAATCTGCACTGTGATCTCCAACTGTGCCCGGGTGCACATATGCTGACCAATGATCTCCCTGCAAGTGAGGTACTAGAGCCGGGCCAGGTAGGTGAGATGCAAGGAAGCTTTTGGGGGGGAGGTCAGAGAGGTGCAGAGGGGTGGAAGTGAAATGTGAACAGCCTGTGAAAGAGATGAACCCTGCAGACTGTGCATACTAGACCCTGCATTCTGTAAACAGCACAACCCTGAACGCTGTACATGTGTACATGGGGCACCCCTGAAACTGCACTCTGTACATAGCACACCCCTAAACGCTGTAAATAGGGCAGTGCTGAAACTGAACATAATGCATTCCTGATTTATTGCCCCTTTAGGATCCTCCTCCTATTAGTGTTATTTGGTCACGCCCACCATTGGATGCGGTTCCTGCGCTTATTCTGAGAAAAATGTCCTGGATAAATTTATATAGTCTGTGACGTTATGCGAGGTGTGATAGTGGACAGGCGATATTTGTCACCTTGCATGCGTTCATTTGGAGTGCACTGGTGAGAGTCCGACCCGGGTTTTGACAGCCACCGTGGCAGAGCTGGTTCTGGTCCAGAGTTTCTGGTCCACCCAAATCCCTCTCCAGGTGCTTGAAATGGCCAGGAAGAGATCTCAGTGGAACTCAGAGCTAAGACCTTAAATTGTTTTGCAGTCCTTAGTATGCTTACAAAGAGAGCAGCAAAGGAAAAAAGGTTTGCGTGTGTTTGTATTAGTTTATCGCCAGATGGCAGACAGGATACCCCTCAAGCCCATGATCGTAAACAATGTTTTGTTTTTGCTAGTTTTGTTTGCTTTATGACCTGTAACCTCTACCAAATAAAACTGGAAACCAGCTGGATTTTAAGAAAGTTTGTGTGGCTCACTTTCCTGGGAAGAAGGCAGCTTGTAGGCAAACTAATCTCCCACATGTGGTGGAGTTCAGCGGGCAACTTTCCAAGATGGAGGAAATGTTGAAGGCCCTGCTGCAAGTCAATGCAGCTCAGCGGGAAACCAACCGCCAGGTCGCAGAGGCTGCTGCAGCACAACAGGCAGTTCAGCAGGAAAGCAACCTCCGGGTCGCACAGGCCACTGCAGCTCAGCAGGCGGAAAGTCGCCAGGCTATTGCAGAACAACAGGAGATTAACTCCAGCAGGGCCTCTGCAAACTTTGGTTCCAAAAAGTTGGTACGTGCCTCTTACCACCTGCAGAAGAGGACACCTGTGGATGGCGTACCTCGACTTTTGAAAGAGTCGCTCTTCGCAAAGGATGGCCAATAGAACAGTGGGCGTTAACACCATTCTTGACCGGTGAACCCCAAAAAGCCTATTTTGATCTGGAACCAGATAAGGCCCAGGACTATGAGACTCTAAAGGCAGAGATACTCGCATGCCTAGGGGTCACCATGGCAGTCCGGGCCCAACGGGTGCATCAGTGGACCTACCGCACTGACAAGCCATCCCGCTCGCAGATGTTTGACCTGGTCCACCCCACCAGGAAGTGGCTACAGCCAGACATTGCCAGGTCCCCAGATTGTGGAGTACGTGGTCATGGACCGCTATCTACGTGCGCTCCCTGCTGCTTTAAGGAAATGGGTCAGTCATGGGGATCCCAAAACTGCCAACCAACTTGTGGATCTCGTGGAGAGATACATGGTGACTGATGATTTGTTGAACCCATCTGCACCCCAATTCTGTGTGCCTAGGAGTGAAAGGGTCCCCAGCGGATCCGGTAAGACTGTCCCAATGCTCAAGGGCACAGGGAAGAGTAATAAAACTGCTGTAATGACTAAATGAGACTATGGGCTCTACACTGTGTGCAGAATTATTAGGCAAATGAGTATTTTGACCACATCATCCTCTTTATGCATGTTGTCTTACTCCAAGCTGTATAGGCTCGAAAGCCTACTACCAATTAAGCATATTCGGTGATGTGCATCTCAGTAATGAGAAGGGGTGTGGTTTAATGACATCAACACCCTATATCCGGTGTGCATAATTATTAGGCAACTTC
>BLSH010197664.1:1818066-1831597 GCA_018402905.1 Glandirana rugosa
CCACCCCCTTTCGAGTTGTCTTTTTTTACTAACGAACTTTACAAAAAAGGAAGAAACCACACCCTTGAAATAACGTATATTTACCATTCGTAAGGCGCTCGCAGACTCATCTACATGTCATGTAGAAAATAACCGTTACCAAAAACTTTTACGGGTTTGGCGGGGTACTTCTCTCAGAAATATCGATCAGCATCTACGTTTTCGAAAAGGACGACGGTCGTCCACTGACAAACGGATTTGTTAGTCCCACGTAATACAAGGAGAGACCTCTAAATGTCTGACACGCAAAAATAACACTTACTGTAAATCTTAAAAGATGTACTGTACATCTACTCAGACGCTCGCGGAATGCTTACCATTTATATGCAATAAAGTTCCCACACCAAAGAAGGAAAAAACATTTCAAGCAATCATTTTTTTCTGTTGAGCTTTCCCCCACCAGTTATTCTTATTCTTCACATTTCCATGCCAATAATGAAAGCAATTCTTTTGCATTGGGAAACCAAGGGCAATCAGAACTTCTCGTTAAGGAACACTTAGCTATTGGGCAGCACTGTGCACCTGGATGAGCACAATTCAGATATTCTGTAAGTGTAAGGTAACACAAAGAACATGTACATAGTGCTGGAAGCCAAAGCAATTAGATTGCCGTGGTTGGATTGATTTAGGATTTTGATTGGTTGCCACAAGTTACAGCACTTTGCACTGCATTACTAAAAATTCCCTTAAAGAACATCACTATTGGAAAACAAACAGGAAGATGGAAGTGGAAATGTGCACAGTTGAAGCTACAGTTAGGTTTGGCGTTTGCCTGTCACAGGAATGCAGGGAACAGATTGGCCCGGGGGAGTTGGGGTTCTTGGGTTCTCTTGGAATTAGAGAGCTCTACCAGAGTCTCCACTGGGCAGACAGAAACAGAGATTGCATATGTCAAAAAAAAAAAAAAAAAGGAGCATCCTCCATTCAAACCTCAGATAATGCAGCAACAAAGGAGCCACTAGGAGAGAATCACTGTGGCAGTACAGGATGCAACACCACCCCTTCCTTGCGCCAGGAGCTGCCACATGACTCGTCTCTTGCTGGCCCTTAGGGCTTATTTACATTAGCGGCATTCCTTATCGCCCCCTCTGAAAATTGATCCTCATGAATGGCTTTTCAGACAAGATGATATGTCACTTCCTCAATGCTATATCTGATTGTATTGCATATGGTTGTGGTGCATTTGAAAGGGTGCGTTCAAGGGTAGTGTTGCCGACTAAATGTAATGGGAAAAGGGGGGAGGTTATAGTTTTTCTAGCAACCACCTCATGTGTACAACCCCTTCTTTTCACTGTGTTGGGTGTAACAGGGATGCAAACAACTTTGACTCAACTGCCTAGTTTTACCGCTCCTCTGCCCCAAGTGTGAACAAGCTTCTAGGGCGCTGCATTATTCCTATGCACATATATCTATAGAAAAATGTGATCACTGCATGCAAGGTGGCTGGGTACATAAATTACTACCAAGGGTATTTGAACACAAAAAAAATGGGTAGATGGCAGGAGGATGGGCACAAATGTCACCATCACTCTGTGGATATATCCTGTTCAATAACTCTGTACTAAAAATAATTTTTGGGCATACAGAACAGCGAGCACAATTTCAGCCAAAGAGTGTGTATACAGAAATAACAGTGCACAAGACCGTGATAATCTGTGGCTGGGAAAGCCTCTTCTAGAATCTACATATTCACTACTCTCCAACAGAGTCAGCTGAAATGCTGTAGCTGTGACATAGTAACTAACTAGAAAAGGATTATTGTAGAGTACGCAGAGATGAATATGTAGGGCACACTAGGAGGATAAAGTAGGTAGGAGAAAGTCCACCGAGGGTGGGAATGAGCCATTTATTGGTTAAGCAAGATGGCCTAGCTGCCAGGCACATGGTCAGTGGGGAGTGATCAAAGTCCCTAATGGAAACAATTTCATCCAAGGATTCCAGACCCATTCAAACTTATGTAATTTATGAACAACAGATCTCTCTTTCAAGAGGTACAATGCCATTTTACTTTTCACCGGTTCCGGTTCCTTCCGAGGGGTGGAGGACCACCAAGCTTTGGCTAGGACTTGTTTTGCCACCATAAAAAAAAAAAAAAAAAAAGAAGAAGAATGGAGGCAAAACTGGGCATTTATACAGTGGCCAGGTTTCAAAATTGCCTCTGTGGATACATTCATACATTTGCAACCTGTAAGCATGCATAATAATAGCATTTGGAAAGCAATATAGGATCCAGTTCTAGAACAACCACGAGTGCCAGGGGGCTAAAATATTTTCAAAAATTCCACAAGTCTGTATAAACCTGAGCTGCTATGCCTTTTGCCACTGCTGCAAACCTCTTAAGAAATCTAGGAGCTCCACGAGCTTTTTCAACAACTGAAAGTCACCTGAAGTCTTCAGACATTAGTTCATAGCAGAGGACCACATTCATAAAAAGGGGCAGCAAAGTCAGTGGGTATCTCGCACTCCAGAGGGAGTAATCCTTATAGAGGGTATTTTAAAAAGCCAAAGTGGTTGGAAAACATGGGACAGATAGGCACAAGGACTAAAAATTAAAAGGGAGGCAGACATCCTTCAGAGTGCGTCCATGAGACTCTGTAAGAACAAAAGGGAGGGAGGCATCAACCTAAGTGTAGTATTAAAAAGTAAACTTTATTAGCACAAGATTAAAAACACTTGCAAGAGTGTAGATGGAACATACTCATCAAGGAAAGTGCAATCCTGGTGTTGTGAAGCTGGATAGGATCCTCCAATAGGCTGGAATGGATGGCTTGTTTCCATAGGATCTAGGAAGAACCACGCTGGTCAGGAAGTGATGTCAGTCGGGCGGAGGAACCGGGTTGGAGCTGAGCAGTGTCAATCAGGATGCAAGGCTGTGGGCTGGGCTACACGCTGGGAGTCTTTGCTCCTTCTAGAGGCCAATGATGAGTATGTTCCATCTACACTCTTGTAAGTGTTCTTAATCTTGTGCCAAGTATACTTTTTAATACTACGCTTAGGTTGGCGCCTCCTCCTCCCTTTTGTTCTTTCATAAAATGGGGAGTTCTGATATTCAGCACAACAGGAGTTGCCCCAAGGACTTGCCAGACAAATGTATGCCCATGGTGAAAATGTGTCATAGGGTAACTATCACTATGAAAGTAAAGAAAGATGGGCAATGAGAGCTTAATATGAAGTGGATAGTTTGCCATGACTTACAATACCACATTTGTCAGCTAGGAGGATTTAAAGCAGAACTCCAGCAAAAAAACAATATAAATAGCCCATTAAAAGATAAAACAAAACAAGTATTTGCTGAAATATTCAACTTCAATCCAAAGATTACTCTAGCACAGTGGTCTCCAAACTGCGGCCCAAGGGCCAGATGTGGCCCTTTGTTTACCTTTATCCGGCCCTTGGGACACTATTCCTCCCACAGATATGAGGCACTATTCCTCCCTCTGGCATCAACAATGGGGTATTATCCCTCCCCTTGACACCAATGTTGAAAAAAAATTACAGCAATAATGGGGCACTATTTCTCCCACCGACGCCACTATTCCTCTCACTTACACCTACAATGGGGCACTATTCCTTCCATTGACACCAATGATGGGTGCACTATTCCTCTTATACCAATGATGGAGGCACTAGTCCCCTTCCACCTAAACAGAGGCAGGGCCGGCTCTACCACTAGGCGGAGTAGGCAGCCGCCTAGGGCACACTGCCGCCCAGGGCGCCAAATCCCTGTCCATATACTACTCCAGCCTGTCCATATACTAACCCAGCCTGTCCATATACTACCCCAACCTGTCCATATACTACCCTAGCCTGTTCATATAGTAACCTAGCCTGTCCATATAGTAACCTAGCCTGTCCATATACCTGCAAACCATGGCTGGCATGTAAAAGCGAGCTGGTGTTGCCATTATTTGTCTTTAGCCCAGGTCCAGAGGCACAGGTGCGGGCCTGTGGACCATGGTTAAAGAAATAGGTAGAGAGGCGCTGCAAAACCTCCTCCGCCACCTCCATCGTATACATGCACAGGGCAAAGGGGGTGGCGTTAGGGGTGGAGCCAAAGGGGGGCAGCAAAATGAGGTTTCGCCTAGGGTGTCAAAAATCTTTGCACCAGCTCTGAACAGAGGGGTGCTATGTAATTTTTTTTTACTCCTCTGACCACCAAGCCTGGGGCATTTTCTACTTCTACTGGCCAGTCTGCACCCCCTAAACCCTACAGGAGGGTAAACTGGCCCTTTGCTCTATCAGTATTTCTTCTGCCACTAGATGTTCTCAGTCTGATGGTCAGAATGATTCAACTCATCTTCAGCCTGTGACTGGACAGGGAAAGGGGAAGCAGCATGGCAATGAGTTTTGCTTTCTCTTCCTATCAGCATGCTTATCGGCTCATTGTGCTGCTACTTCCTCTCAAAGTCTAGCAAAAAGGATGATACCGGGTCATATACATGTAGTTAAAGTGGTTGTAAAATCAGAAGGTTTTTTATCTATTGTATTCTAAGCATTAAGATAAAAACCTTATGCGTGCAGCAGCTGCCCCATCTCTCTCCTGCAATGTCCACGAGTGCCTCAGCCAACTGGGACTCTCCTCCTGATTGGCTGAGACACAGCAGCGGCGAAATTGGCTCCCACTGCTGTCAAAGTCAGTTTTTGAATCAGGAGAGAGAGAGGGGGTGGGGGCCACACTTGGGCTTCGTGCAGGGGCGGACTGACAACTCATAGGGCCCCCGGGCAACAGGAGATCATGGAGCCCCCTGTGTATCCCGTCCACACTCAAGCCACACCCACACAAAGCCCCACCCCCTCAGCTTGCACTGCATGGACCCCTCAATACTGGGTTGAAAATGAGATAAGCAGTGCACAGGGGGCAGCAGAGCAGAGCACGGATGGTCAAGAAAGCACAGTACACAGGGAGCAGCAGGGCAGAGCATGGGGGTGAGCATGGAAAAGTATAGCAGTCAGCAGGTCAGAGCACAGGGGGTCAGGAGGGCACAATATGTGAGTGTGGAGGGCAGGAGGGCACACTACATGGGGAACAGCAGGGCACATTATAGCTTGATGGGGCGCAGTAGGACACATTACATGGAGGGGGGCGGCAGCAGGTAACATTATAAAGCATATTACATGGGGGGAGGCAGAGGGGCACATTATGGGGCTTAGCAGGGCCCATTACAGGGGCTAGCAGGGTACATTAAGGGGCATAGCAGAGAACATTACATGGGGCAGGAGGGCACATTATGGCGTACAGCAGAGTATATTACATGGGGGCATGAGGGCACATTATGGGGCACAGCAGAGCACATTATGGGGCAAGAGGGCACATAATGGGACACAGCAGGGCATATTACATGGGGGCAAGAGGGCACATTATGGGGCACAGCAGAGCACATTAGGAGAGACAACATGTCATAATGTGATCTGCTGTGCCCCATAATATGACATGTTATCTCTCCTAATGTGCTCTGGTGTGCCCCATAATATGAGGCATAGCATGGCATATTACATGGGGGCAAGAGGATACATTATGGGGTACAGCAGGGGATATTACATGGGGCCAGAGGGCACATTATAGGGCACAGTATGGTGCACACAGCAGGGCACAGAATGGTGCATCATGGGGCACATTACGGGGCACAGGGCACACTGCAGGGCAAATAGCACACAGTAGGTCACATCACATGGCACATCATGGGGCATACAGTAGGGCTCAGGACACATCACAAGGCACACAGGAGGGAACTGGGGGCACAATAGGGCATGGGGCACACAGTAGGACACATCATAGGGCACACAATAAGGCACAACACAGGGAACATATGCGGCACATAGCAGGACATGGGGGCACACATGAGGGCATGGGGACAGGCAGCAGTGCATGGGGGCACAGAGCAGGGCATGGGGACACACAGCAGGGCACGGGGGCACAGAGCAGAGGATGGGGGCTCACATGAGAGCATGGGGCAGGCAGCAGGGCACATAGGAGGACACAGGGCACACAGCAGCATACAATCAGCTGCACTTTCCTACCTAGATGTAGAGTAGCCTGGGAAGCGGCTGTAATTAGACCTCTGATTTGCTACTCCCCACCGGCCCCTCCTCTATCGTCCGTCCAAGGTGATGACAAATACAAACACCTGGGGTGGATGGGAGGAAAGTAGGGGCCGATGGGGAGGAGAGCATCACAAGAGATCTATTTACACTGCAGTCTCTTAGCGGGGAGCAGGGACTCGGGACCCGATCTACCTGTCGGCTAGCTGTGATTGATAGGTAGATCAAAGTGGAAGCTGTCATGGGGCCACCTACTGGCCAAGGGCCCTCGGGCAATGCCTGACGTGCCATATGGACATTCCGCCCCTGGCTTCGTGTCTGTATGGACACAGGAAGCTATGACTCAGCACGGGTGCCCCCATAGCAAGCTGCTTGCTGTGGGGGCAATGAACAGGAGGGAGGGGCCAGAGGAGCCAAAAAGGGACCCGAGAAGAGGAGGATCTGGGCTGCCCTGGGCAAAAAAAAAAAAAAAAAAGAAGAATGTATTCAGGATTCCAGAGGCGCACACAAACCCCATTTAATACATTTCTGCAATACATGCACATTTGCACAAATTTTGTGTTTTAAAGATGCTTCAAGTACAGAAGAATACTTGTTTATCTTGCCAGAATTACAGGTGATGACATTGTTGCCTCTGCCGCTCTTAAATCCCAAGCACTGTTGTTGGTCCTTCCCGAGTTCTCTTCTGCTTTACTACAGAACACCTCCCCTTTATATTTATATGAGGAGAATACGGCCAGGGCTGACAACATCGCTTATGGTTTCAGTGCAGCAGAAGCAGCATTCATTGTCAGCTCATTCTAGGAAGTTAGCAGTTCCCTGGCTTTCTGATAGGATCAACAGGCATTTTCCTGTAGTTGCAGCATTTAAAAACATACAAAATAACAAAGGAATGTGAATGTGTTGCAGTGAGCTACTGCATATGTTTGACCAGTTTTGTCCAGACATCTATATTTGTTTACTTGAGGTCAGTTACTTTACTCTATAGCGGATGAAAGCTCTCTCTTAGACCCACTATGGGAGCTTGTGACTGCCTGACTACCCACTATAGCTGGCAGCTGGAAGTATTGCAAAAAACAAAGAAACATCTCATTACGAAATGCATTTAGCCAAAATGGACAACTGTGAAAATAGACCCAGGGTATATAAATAAAACTAACATTGTTCACCAAGGCGAAAATGATATATCATTTGAACCATAGTAAATTAGCCCACTGTGCCTTTTATAAAAAGGTTAAAGTGTAAAAATAGAATTCTCTGCTGAAATTCTATTGAATTGATATGAATATGCCCATTGCTGTTATATAGGGTTCTGTCTTTATAAACTGGTCAAGATTTGGAGATGTCGTTTATCACGGATAATAATTTTCTGTTCTAGGGTTGCATTAAGAGTTTAACAAATCTGGGAAAAATGTAAAGCCAAACAAGCACTGTGTTACAACCACTGCAACTATGCTTAAAGCATAATTGTAGCTTACCAATCATTGGATGTCGTGACTGTATTTGTTTTCTTTTTTCCCATGTTTTTATTCTTCTATATTCACCTGATGATTGGTCAGTAACACACTTATCTTAAGGTGGCTATATTCACTCCTCCACTGCATTTAGAAGCAACATAGTCACTAATGTAATGTCCATCTAACTACTAGTCCATCCAGCACCACCCTCTCCACTGATTGGCAATGCTACTGTCCAAGGATGGCTAACAATGTAAAACCCAACTCCAGCTAATACTGCAGAAATCTGTGCCTTCTTAGTGCATTAAGTTGCCTGTTGAACTTTAAGGCCAACAATTTAACATGCTATTCATACAGATTGGGTCTCGGGAAGTAGGTCTTTTGCATAGAGCCACATTTGATACAAAATATATCTAGCATTTTAGGAAGGAGTTCAGCAGTGGCAGCCCCCAGGTTTCACCTTACGTTTTAGATTAAAGGGGATAAACATTATCTTTCCTACGCTCCTCTTGCTGGCAGTTACACAGGGAAGACTCGCAATCCATCCCCTTGTGTGACGGGAGTCACTTTGGGCAGGGGGCCCATGGAACCCAGCTAACCTGAGAGAGGTCAGGAAACCCCTCTCTCAGCTCCCTAGGCCCTTCTTATGTGCAAGTCACCCTATGTCTATTAGGGGCACAGGGTTAACAAGAAAATAATGGAAACTACTTAATGGATACCGAGAATGTGGTTACTTCAAAAATGGGACAGTAATATTTATCAACAATATCCCTCAAGAAATATTTGAAGACTATTTCTGGTTTGTTTGATTCTGAACTATACATGTTCAATGTAGGAGCCGGACAATGTGTTCAGCTCTTTCAATGGAGTACATGAAACTGAGATCAGTCTGTTGCTGGTGGTCTGCCACTATTGTTTGTTTATTAAGGTGTTATTGCGTTTTTTGCTGAGCATGTCTGATCAGACAATAGGTGACCCAATTAACAATGGCACAATCACAACATTGTCTGGGTGGGCATTGAGTCACCTAGGCTGGTTTAAGTGACTAGCTATTAGTTGCTAGTGGGTGAGTAGTATACTGTTCGTGTCGGTTGTTCTTTAGTTATGGAAATTATGTTTCTGTATACAATTTCATTTGCATACATTAATGAAATCAGGCTCACCTGACATGGTGGGGTATGTATTCTGTGTTAGCTTGTATGAAACTGGAACTGTTTATTGAACAAGCAATTTGTCGGCTAGTCTTGTATGGTCAGCTATAATACCTGGTAACTATGTCCAGACTGGAGGAAGGGGTATACTGACGGAAGCACTCAGGCAGGGTTCTAGGATGGTTCCATCACACCTTGTAACTGATGTGCCAATCTCGAAGCATTCATGAGAAAGCAGAGCTAGTCACTTGCCTCTGCATAGCGGAAGTGCCAGTTTTTTTGTTTTTTTTTATGTCTCGATGGCTGAGCAGTCAATTTACCCTGCATGTTAGAAAGCCTGCACAAATTTGTTGTTATCCCCTTTACAAAAAGCAAAAGCAATCCAACTTGATTTTACAATTTTTTTTAAAATACATTGTTAGTGGCAGTTTGCTTGCTGAAGCCTATGCCATGTAAAGCTGTCCAGAGACGGCACAACATTTAAACCGATTCCTAATCTACCAAAGTTCAAGCTATGGCTGACCCTGCAAGCACCGGCCAGCTACAAAGTTCACCAGGGGGAAAATAACTGGACAAACAGTGAATGCACCCTATCAGATCGGCAGTACCACTGTATGCAGGTAGCCATGGGTGCTGTAGCTGCTGAAGAAGTAAATGGCAAGCAGTGAACATCCCTTATTATCCACAGTGTATAGTGCAAATAGGAAAATCAATTGATTTGATAGAATTAAGCCTTGTATGTTGCGGCCCCATAGTACAGGTGCGTTTCTAGCAGGGTTTTTGGCTAGGAGAGATAAGTTTAGTCGGGCCTGACTGTAATGTGCAGGCCTGGGTGTTTTGGTCTGGGCTGGGAGCAGAGGCTCAAGCAGGATTGGGTGGAATCAACAGATAATAGTCTCCAGAACCTCCCACTTCTTTCTAGAAACCTGGGGAAGGTAGGTGGATCCATCTGTAGTGTTCTAAGGATCCCTGACCAGTCCCCAACCAGGATTGGCAGGGGGCAGGCCTCCTTAAATACTCAGAGTCAGAGTAGTGTCGGGTGGAAGCCTGGAGATGTAGCAGAGGCATTGTGGAGCAGGCCCCTACCGGGAGGTCGTCCCCAGTCTGGGGAGGGTGACCTTGGTGCCTGGGGGTTCGGGTGCAGCCAGGATGGAGAGTGATTCCTGGAGTCGCACAGGAGGAACAGGAGAACAGCGGAGGTGCTACAGGAGGAGAGCAAGACTTTAACATATCCACCGGTGCAGTGAGTGACGGCCCCTGGGACTGGAGGAGAAAGTGCTGGAGCAGGCTGGGAGAGGAATGGCAGACAGTCCGTGGGAGCCTTGGGAGCCAGTCAAGGGAAAGTAGAGTCACTACCAGAGAGCAGGTGGATGGGACCTGGAAGAGGATGGGTTGGGAGTTTTAGTCCGTGAAAAGCCCGGTTAACACTTAAGTACTTTGCTACACATTCCGTGATCCCTGGCCTGTAATGGGTGTTCCTGAGGTCCTGCTGAAACAGGGTAGGCCTCGCCATGTGCTAACTGCAGTAAAGAGGAGGGTATAGAGAAGCCTGATAAATTTCCCTTCAGACTGGAAGCTAAAATTCTGAGCTGGAGAGAAGCAAAGAAGTGTAAAGCTGCAAGTTCTGTGTAGAGAGAGAACTGTAAGAGAAACGGTCAGCAAGTGAAGTGCTGGAGAGTTGAAAGGAGCAATAGTCTGCAGAGGGAGAGTCTGCAGTGTAAGTGCGCATAGACAGGACTGTATATGGAATCCATGTACCATAATTCTTTGGGCATCCCACAGTTACCCTTATCCCTATCCAAGTTATTTCCCCTAAATAAAACAACAAAAACAAGAACCGGTCTGGTCAGTGTCTCCGGATGTGTGATACATGGTGCGACTGAGGTCAGCTATCAGGTGAACCACTACTACCAGCCACTCTCAAGGGGGCACTTGGCTACATATTACTGAACTAAAGGGCAAAACGTCCCCTCCCTTCCTGTTTGGATTTGAAACAGGATGTGCAGGGAAATCTCTGCAATGAGACACAGATGGCGGAAAAAAACCCTTACATGGGTTATAACTCTCCCTTACTCTATCCAAAATGAAAATAAATAAATAAAAGAAGAAAGAAGGTTTTGCCTATAGTCCAACTTTAACTTCCTTTCTTTCTACTTGATTCCAAACTTCAAATCTGGTTGGTGGCTGTGAAGAACTTTCAGTCCTAATTATTTGGGAACCTGAGGGATACACTCAAATTGTCAAATTATGAAACAAAAAAAGAATGGGATAGACCAGTGTTTCTAAACTCCATTCCTCAAGGCACACCAACAGGTCATGTTTTTAGGATTTCCCCTCATATGAAATGGCTGTGGTACTTACTAAGGCAGTGAAACTGATCAAATCACCTGTGCAAAATAATGTACAGCCTGAAAACATGACCTGTTGGTGTGCCTTGAGGACTGGAGTTGAGAAACACTGGGATAGACTAACGAACACCTATGCCTGATCAAAAAAAGAAAAAAAGGCAATTTCGAAATGGCAGACTGTGCATTCTATATGTGTTTTATAAAGAGATACTGTCACCTTGCCCATGCAGGGCAAAGCGACAGTGCCTTTGTAAAGTTTGCCACACCAGTTGTGCTCCCATTACTGGCGCTCCCCCAATTTTCTTTCCTCCACCACAGCTGACAATAATCCCAGTGATCCCAAGTATGGGGATAGGGAGGGGTAAGGGGCACAAGCTCTCTTTCCATTTGACAGTGCTTGGGTCTAGCAGACAATTTCTAGGCCTTGACATCACCATCTGGGGGAGTGATGCCACCACTAACCCTGGCATCGGACACCTTAAATTTCATTGGGAGAGGCAGAAGCTGTAAGGCACTGGGTCTTTACAAAGACACTGTCACTTTAGCCTGCAAAGGCAAAATCATGGCGTCTCTTAAAGCGGAGTTCCACCCATTTAAAAGTCAGCAGCTACAAAAAGTGTAGCTGCTGACTTTTAATAATCAGACACTCACCTGTTCCATGGGCCAGCAATTCGGTCGCCTGCTGCCTCGCTCATCTCCCCCTCCTCAGTGTGCTGCTGGCATTGCAGCTGTGGGCGCCTGGCTGTGGCTTCAAAGGTGGGCGCACACTGCAGCACTCTGAACGGCTGGGCAATCTTCTGGGACCTGTGACGTGTCCCAGAAGATTGACGGGAGGGAGGGGAGAGAGGTGAACTTCCTTCCGGCGCCGCTGAGCCAGGAGAGGAAGTGGGAGCTGGATACCTGTCAAAACCAGGTATCTGCTCCCCCCCCAAAAAAATGACATACCAAATTGTGGCATGTCAGGGGGTCACCAACACTTAAAGCAGAAGTTCCACTTTTGGGTTGAACTCTGCTAATTTCATTTCTACCAGATTGTGCTTTTACTTGTGCATCTCACATCTCATTTTGGTCTGTTTTTCCCATTCTATCCTTTATTATGATTATTGTTGTCAGCATTCTGGAGGGCAGAACAAGCATTCAACCTCAATTTGCTTCAGCAGAGACTGAAGAACTTTCTGAGATTTCTGAAGCACCTAACCCTAAGACCTTGTTCACACCACGTGCAGAGACATTTTTTCTGCAAGAGTTCTGCAAGCGTACAAAAAAATAATGTTCTTTTTGTGAACTGTTCACACAACAGTGATATCACGTGCAGATTTTATCTGTGCAGGAATCTGCAACATGTCAACATGTATGCAGTTTTTTTGCGTGGAAAAAAAAACTGACGTGACAGCACTTTGGATAACTGACGTGCGTGAAAACTCACTAAAACGTGCATGAAAACTGATGTGAAACTGACGTAAACTCAAGGCAGCCGCAGGCATCGTTCAGACATTGCTTTTTTCTGCCAGCGATTCCCTGTACAGTAAAAATCATAGCGTCTGTTCAGTCTTTTTGGGTATGAATTTATCAGCATGGCACATCTTGACTTGGGAATGTTTGTCCACTCTTCTTTGCAAAACACTCCAAATCTGTCAGATTGCAAAGACGTCTCCTGTGCACAGCCCTCTTCAGATCACCCCACAGATTTTCAATCGGATTCAGGTCTGGGCTCTGGCTGGGCCATTCAAAAACTTTAATCTGCTTCTGGTGAAGCCATTCCTTTGTTGATTTGGATGTATGCTTTGGGTCGTTGTCATGCTGAAAGATGAAGTTCCTCTTCATGTTCAACTTCCTAGCAAAAGCCTGAAGGTTTTGTGCCAATATTGACTGGTATTTGGAACTGTTCATAATTCCCTCTACCTTGACTAAAGGTACCAGTTTCAGCTGAAGAAAAACAGCCCCAAAGCATGATGCTACCACCACCATACTTCACTGTGGGTATGGTGGTCTTTTGATGATGGGCAGTATTGTTTTTGCGTCAAACATATCTTTTGGAATTATGGCTAAAATGTTCAACCTCGGTTTCATCAGACCAGAACACATTTTCCCACATGCTTGTGGGAGACTTCAAATGTGTTTTGCAAAATTTAGCTGGGCTTGGATGTTTTTCTTTGAAAGAAAAGGCTTCTTGCCACTCTACCCCATAGCCCAGACATATGAAGAATATGGGAAGAATGTTGTCACATGTACCACACAGCCAGTACTTGCCACATAGTCCTGCAGCTCATTTAACCACATCAGTACCGGGCACGAAAACCCCCTTCCTGTCCAGGCCATTTTTCAGCTTTCAGCGCTATCACACTTTGAATGACAATTACTCAGTCATGCAACATTGTAAAAACGTTTTGTGTAAACTTCAGAGGGTGTTCGTACACCCTTTTACACAAGACCAGACTACTTTGGCTCCAACTTGTAAAATCGGTATTAAGGTTTTCTATACAAACTGCGTTTTTGT
>BLSH010197664.1:1870704-1884028 GCA_018402905.1 Glandirana rugosa
GAAGAAACGGACTGTCCCAGGTCCACTTCCACCGTGGCTCCGGAAAGGAAGTCCACCTTCCCCCCTCCCTCTTGGCGATCTTCTGGGACACGTCACAGGTCCCAGAAGATACGCCGAGCCATTCACAAGCCGCAGGGCGACCCGTGCATGCGCAGTGAGCGCCCGGCTTTGAAGCCAAAGCCAGTTGCCCACACTTGCGATGCCGGTGCCGCCGGGGGGGAAGACGAGCAAGCCCTCGGGTGGCCGCATCGCTGGAACGAGGGACAGGTGAGTGGCCCATTGTCCTTTTGGTAGCTGCTGACTTTTAGGCCTCATACACACGGACGTTTTTTGACGCCGGCGTTTTCTGGCGTTTTTTGCAGCTCTCCATGTTAGTCAATGGCCCCATAAAAACGTCTGCGTTTCTGAGCTGTAGGTGGCGTCGGCGTTAGTGAGCAGAAAGTAGAACCCATGGCCATCGCGTTCTGAGGCTGTAACGTTTTGACGTTTTTTGACGCCGACGCCACAATATGCCAACAAACGCCACCTAATATTGTACCGGCGTTTTCTGATGCCGACGTTTTTAGGTTGAAAAATAGCAGAGGGATGATTTTTTAAAAAAAACGCCTATTGACGCCGACGCTCACTAACGCTCAAAAACGCCAATGCATAACGCCGAAAAACGTCGACTTTTTCCTTGACGTCGGACCCGACGTTTTGTTTATTTTTTTAGATACGCCCGTGTGTATGAGGCCTTAAGAGCCCATTTACCCTAGCTTTGCCATCTGAGGAGCATTCCATGGTGGGTGACTTTTCAGAGGGAGTCTGACATAATACTTCCTTACTCCTTACTGTCTGTTTTAATCACTGTACTGGGGCAGTTGCAGCTGGGCCCTTCTTCTGATGGGATCCAGTGCCATATGAACTTTTTTCTTCTAGATGTGATACAATCACAGCTCTAAATAGACTATTTGTGTATTTGCATAGCTTTGCACATATCTGAACCGCCACAGTTCCGAATGGACTTTTTTTTCCTATATATTGAGAACTACACCAATTTTCTATATAATTTAACTTTGAATGGACTTTTTCTGCACATTGTCACTTTATTTCAAAGGTTTGCACATATTGCACTTTGTTACATCTACATTTTCACTTTATTTTGTTAGCACTACACTCTATAAGTATAAACAAGGGGGATATGTTTCACATGCGTACACCCCAATTTGCTGGATTTGCAGCTTATGGAGGAGCAGTAAAAATGCAGCTCATATTTTTACCCCCCCCAACAACTTCTAGAAGCTCTATCAGATTAATTTGCTGTGTCCTCTTTTCTCAGCGATATCTGTTCCTCTCCATTTCTTGTCTCCTTACTTTTTTTTTTTTTTTTTTCCCCTCGATGGACTACTCAGTCTTTTTTCTGCCGTCACTTTTATATGTTTCTATGACATAAATAAATCTCCTTAATGGAGACACAGACAGCAATAAAAACCTGAAAGAAGTTTATTCCTATCCAAAACTAAGAGCTAGAGCTCGACATATGGGAAGCACAACGCACAAATAACTTGTCAGAACTCAACCCTTACATTTAGCGTTTCAATTATTATTTTGATTTAAACTTAAAATCACAAGAATGTATGGCAACAAACAACTAAACTACAAGTACTGCTGAAGAGGTAGGTAAATCATGTAGGTCCATTTCTTACCTTAGCCTGGCACTGAGCAGTGACTCACAGTTGAGTGTGATAAAATGATAGAGAGAGGCTCAAACATTATCAGGTGTTTCATTATATGTGCCTAACTCTGTCTGAATCATTAACCCCTTCCTGAAAGCCATAAGGATGGTATGGTATTCAAAATATTCAATATTCTTGTATAACCAGGGCAGGTGCCTGGCTAACTAACAGGAGCAATTTTGGACACTGTGTTGTAGTTTCTCTGTGTGCTTCCACCAGACTTTAATGCCAACTCAGTTAACATTATCCAGCCTCCAATCAGGAGAGCGAGTCAGTGAGCATAAGGCGTTTGAGAGCCTTTGGGGCAGGCTGCAGTGAATTGTGGGAGATGTAATTCAAAGGAAGGACCCTGCTATAAAGTTATTGGAGTGATGCACTACAATTCCCAAGGAGAGACTGTTAGGAGGAGAGAGGAACGGTAGTTTCCTGGGCTGTGTGTAATAAAGGATGTCTGCTTGCTGTTCCCAAGTTCACACTTGCCAGCCACAACCTGAAGCCTGACACAGAAAACCAGAGCACTAATAGCCTGTGCGTTTTAACCCCTGTTCACATTGGGCCGATTTGACATGCGACTTAAGATGTCAAATTGCATGCCAAATCGGAGCCTATTGCCGGCAACAGCACCATCCGAACCAGTGCGATGCCGCACCGATTCCCAAAAGTAGTTCCTGCACTACTTTTGGCAACTTCTAGATGATTTCAAAAGACATCTGTGCATGAACCCACACAGATGTCTTTTAACCACTTAAGGATCGGAAGAATTTCCCACATTAGGACCAGAGCACTTTTTGTGATTCGGCACTGCGTCACTTTAACCAGTTCAGATCCGCGCTATAGCCAAAAGATGGCTACAGAGCGGCTCTGAAATGCCCAGCGGATGTCTATGGACGGCCTGCCTTGTGCACGCTCAACGCGCACATTCGCAGCAGGGTTGCCAACCGCCAGTTAATTTACTGACAGTTTGTAAAAATCTGTGATTTTTACAACTGTCTATAAATATCAGGGTCTGATAATTTGTCATGCTGTGCTGACTTTTTAAGAGTAAACCAGGCAAATTACTTGACATGGGTATTGTCAGTGTTTCCATGTTGTGTTTAAATATCAATTGTCTTCGTTATTTTAATAGGAGTTCTATTATTTTTCAAGTTGCCAGTAAAAAATGTGTTCTGCCAGTAAATTTTCCATGTTTTGACAGTAAAAAACATTGCGGGAGGTTGGCAACACTGACTCGCAGCCTGCGGCCGCGCGCTCACGCTACAGCCACACGCTGCCTGGGCGTGCCCGCGGGTCGGGCGGACTCGATGTCCGCCCGAGACCCGCCGATCACTTGTAGCAGCTGCAGAATGGGGAACTGCTAATGTAAGCATGGCGGTTCTCCGTTTTGTGAATGGGACATACCAGGTCTACTGATCCCTGTCACTGGGATCAGTTAGATCTGTTATGTTCTGACCAGCCCCGCCCCCCACAGTTAGAACACACCCAAGGAACACTATTAACCCCTTCACTGCCCCCTAAGTGTTAACCCCTTCACTGCCAATGACATTTATACAGTAATCAGTGGACATTTAAATTTCTGATCGCTGTATTAATGTCATTGGTCCCAAAAATGTGTCAAAATGTCCAACATGTCCGCTACAATATCGCAGTCCCGATAAAAATCGCAGATCGCCGACATTACTATTAAAAAAAAAAAAAAAAATAGTAAAAAATGCCATAAATCTATTCCCATAGTTTGTAGATGTGATTACTTTTGCGCAAACCAATCAAAATACGCAGATTGCCATTTTTTTTACCAGAAATATGTAGAAGAATATATATTGGCCAAAACCGATGAATAATTTTCTTTTTTATATTTTTTTTGATATTTATTATAGTAAAAAATATTGTTCTTTTTTCAAAATCGTTGCTCTTTGTTTATAGCGCAAAAAAAAAAAAAGCCGCAGAGGTGATCAAATACCACCAAAAGAAAGCTCTATTTGTGGGAAAAAAATGATAAAAATTTTGTTTGGGTACAACGTCGCAAGACTGCGCAATTGTCATTCAAAATGCGACAGCGCTAAAAACCTAAAATTGGTCTAGGCAGGAGGGGGGTTTAAGTGCCCAGTAAGGAAGTGGTTAACTGACAATTGCGCGGTCGTGCAAGGTTGTACCCAAATTAAATTTGCATCCTTTTTTTCCCCACAAATAGAGCTTTCTTTTGGTGGTATTTGATCCGCTCTGTGTCATTTCTGATCACCGCTATAAACAAAAAAAGAGCGACAATTTTGCAAAAAAAAAAAAAAAAAATTTCTAACTTTTTGCTAAAATACGTATCCAAAAAAAATATAAAAAAACATTTTTTTTTATCGGTTTTGGCCGATTTATATTCTTTCTCATATTTTTGGTAAAGAAAAAAACGCAATCGGCGTTTATTGATTGGTTTGCACAAAAGTTGCCATGTTTACAAACCATGAGAATTAATTTCTGGTGTTTTTACATTTTTTTTTTTAACTAGTAGTGGCAGCGATCTGCGATTTTTATTGGGACTGTGATATTGCAGCGGACATGTTGGACATTTTTGACACTTTTTTGGGACCAATGACATTTATACAGCGATCAGAAATTTAAATATCCACTGATTACTGAATAAATGTCATTGCTGGGAAGGGGTTAACCTGCAGAGGGCAGTGAAGGGGTTAACTGTGTTCCCAAGGTGAGTTCTAGCTGTATGGGGGCTGGGCTGCCAGGGGCACCAGAGATCTAACTGTTCCTGAGTACAGGGATCAGTAGATCTCTGACATGCTGCCTGTCAGAACGAGGGAACCACCATGTTTACATCGGTGGTTCCCCGTTCTGTCTCTGTCACAGGCGATCGCGGGTCGCCGGCGGACATCGAGTCCGCCTGACTCGCGGCCCCGCCCAGCAGGACAGACCCACACTGTCGCCGCTTATAGTCGTTACGCGGCCAGGAAGTGGTTAAATTGCCTCCGAAGTCGGACTGAAAGGCGAGTTTGAACTCGTGCAAGTTCAGCTGAACTCGCACTATTTCAAAACCGCCCTTAGTATGAACGAGGGCTTAATCTAGGTTTGCTGTATCGCTGGGACTGGTGAGAGTCAGCTGCTGTAAATGACTACTGACTTTATACCTAGTGGCTTCTAGTCACTGCATACAGAGATTAAAGGGACTGTACTCGTGTGCACCACCTTAAAGACTGGGTCCCACCAGAGCTAGGAGATGCCTACCTTTTAACTGTTCACAGAGACCGTGCATTATTTACTTATAGCCAGAGGTACCTCTCTATGGACATACAGTATATACAGCTATCCAGATAGAGTGCACTCTGAAGTGGTTATTGATTGCAGAGAAGTTACTTTGCGATTAAACATCATTGCTGACACCATTTTTTGCTGGATTAACTTTGCTCTAGTAGTACAGTGTTTTAGACTATGCTGCTATAAACTAGTATATAAATGTTTAGCTTACTGATAACTGATTCTTCAATCTGCTCACTTACATGTGTGTTGACATTTGCATACTCTACTTATAGTAAACCAGTCTGGTGCTTATTTCTTTATACTATAACATAGTTGTAGTATTTACAGCAATTATTTTCTTAAGGAGGAGTTCCATCCATTTCTGTGTTGATTAATAGTCAGCAGCTACAAAAAGTGTAGCTGCTGACTTTTAGCCCTGATTCATATTGACACAATTTGGCATGCGATTTGATATGCCAAATCTGTGGCAATTGCAACGTCCTAATTGGTGCGCTGCCGCACTTGTGGCACCACACCAATTTCAAAAAGTAGTTCTTGTACTATTTGTTTTCGATTTCAGGTGCGATTTCCATAGGCATCTGTGCAGAAACCCGCACAGATGCCTGTGAAATCACTACTGAAACCAGGACTGACATACGGGAATTCCCGCACTCAGTGTGAACCAGGGCTCTATAAACAGACACTCACCTGTCCCACAATCCAGCGATGCAGCCGCCCGAAGCCTCGCTTCTCTCCCTCTCGGACCTGTGACGTGTCCCAGAAGATTGCAGGGAGGGAGGGGGAGAGGAGAATTCCCACTCGTGGCGTCGCGGCTTCCCCCGAGTGGAAGTGGGAGCTGGGTACCTGTCAAAACTAGGCATGTCATGTGGCATGTCAGGGGATCAGGAGTCCTTAAAGTGGAAGTTCCACTTTTCGATGTAAAAGGGCCGGCCGGAGATGGGCGCCAGAACGAGGCTCGGAGCGCAGGTCCCAGCGTCGCACGGTGATGACATCACTCTCCCTCGCCTCTGGGACCTGCGCTCCGAACCTCCTTCTGGCGCCCATCTCCGGCCGGCCCCGGACGCCTTCTTCCTACATCCCACAGCAGCGGCTGCAGTTCCCGGTTAGCAGAGCGGATTGAAGTTACGGTCATCTATCACTGGCGGACGAAGTCCCTGTTTGATGTGCCTGATCCTATTCTCCTTATGTGAGTTGCCAATCAGCCTTTAATAATAAATGTTTTACCTATCATTCTGCACTTAGAGGCGCCTCTTTCCTTGTTTTTCTTCTATAGTGGCTACCAGCTTCCATCCACCCAGAGTGCAGCCCTTTGTGCACAATACCTATTATTGGACTTATTATTTTTGATCTGTAGTGCACTTGGTTCTTTGCGCCTTGTTACTTGTTTGCTCTGCCACTTGCGCCTCCTGTAGCTCCTGCCATTCGCACCGGCGGCCACCGGATTACACTGACACAGGCAGAGAGGGAGACATGCCTGCCAGCTCCCTGCATGCCCCCCCCCCCCCCCCACACACACACACACACACACAAGCATCAAGCTACTCTGTTCCTCCCTTGTGTTTCTACTGGCAGAAGAAAGAAAGCCAATTAAAGGAAC
This sequence comes from Glandirana rugosa, assembly GCA_018402905.1. Lineage (NCBI taxonomy): Eukaryota > Metazoa > Chordata > Amphibia > Anura > Ranidae > Glandirana > Glandirana rugosa. Next base: position 1,877,272 of record BLSH010197664.1, read on the forward strand.
AGTTACAGGAGCCAATCATTGGGGCTTGAATAAGCAGCAGCAGCTGCAAAAGGAGTCTGGAATATGAAGTCCCAGCACAGAGCTGCCACACTGACTTTTAAAGGAACAGTACTACAAATCTCAGAGGACTCTGCAAAAGCAGAGGGCTGGCTGAGGACTCCATTTTGGAAGGCTGGGAAGTTCTCCATGAGGCAGAGGAGACAGACGTGACCTGAGGGGCTGCCGTTACCCACAGAGGGGATTCATCCAGCCACAGCTCCAGAGGTTGGCGTGCTAATCCTGCCACAGTTCCAGGATTCGGACAGTGATGGACAGCCCATCTGAGAGGGATCCCAGGTACATCTCCAGGCATCTCCGAGGGCGTGGGCTAATCCGGTTACAAGGTGGCCAGTCGGGCCTTTCAGGAAACTTGTCGCTTTGGTCACAGGACAGGTGAGTGGGCGTTTGCCCATCTTTAAAGACACGGTAGTCAGGCAACATTGCCTTACCAGTGCCCACATTTGTAGGACCACTTGCACCCTTCTGAACAGCCATTACATTCCACTTGTCCACCCGGATACTGCTAGCATCCTACATTTCATTTGCCTACCAGGATACTTTCAAGTACCCCTTTGTTTATCCTGCTCAACAGGATACCAAGTGCACCAACGCCAGGCTAGCCGAAGATCCTGGATATCTCCATTGTGAGGACATTTTCTGTCACATTTTCAGTAACAGTAATTTAGTGATCTCAGTGACTGCCCTTTAAAGGGGAACTCTCACGTTAATTGTTAAAGTGAAATTTGCATTAGTGGCCTATTACCTCACATGTTAATTGCCTGGGTCTGTGACTTCAGGATTTGATGGAAACACAATGACCGTTGTTAAGCCAGATCTGTTCCCCTTTATGCCTGAGTGCATAGGCCACTTTAAAGCCATTTAAGCTGGTTGACTGTGTTATTTTGAAGTCTGCATTTGGTTTTGGTTAATACCGTTAAAAATCACAGTCTGCCATTTTTGACATCTGAGTATCAGAATATTGTTTGTTTGGTTGTGGAAAGTCTCCCAATAACCAACCTTTCTGTTCACTACATTTGTGTCTGTTATTTCTGCGTTTGCACGTACACAGTTTGCTAGGTGTGCCAGAGGGGCTGGAACAGTTCTTTGGGGTTGAGAGGCAGAGTAACGGACTGAACATACTTAAGCAGCTCCTTTGGGGGTATCGCTATACCAATAAACCAAGCGGTTCCTGCAGGAGTAGTGTTTCACCTGGTGTGCTGGACAAACTAAGCTATGATCTCCTGCAAGTGAGGTTACTACCAGGAACTGGGTAACATCTTTCAGTAGCAAAGGTTTATTGTCCATCTGGCCATAGTTCAATGCTGTCTACACACGTAGGGACATTTTGAAGATATTTCAACCTAATTTCCAATGCAAATTTTTTTTACTGTATTGACTATCTTTTTTAAAAAAATATACAAAATATGAAAATCAGGAGCAATTGTATTGTAGTGGTTTTCAATGACTGAGCTCAGTGTAAAAAAAACACTTTATTTTTTGGTTCTAAAGCCTCAAGGTATTTTACCCTAATGCATAAAATGCATTAAGGTAAAAAAACCTTCTCTGCTGCAGGATCCCCCACAGCTCCCCTTATTCTTACCTGAGCCCAATCCGATCCAGCGACCTGCACAAGAGCAGCAGCTCTTGCTGCTGTCTCTCTCGTCATTGGGCAGATTGATAGCTCCTATCAATCAACTCTAGTGACGACGGCGCGCAGGATGGGGCTGAGTTCCGCTGTCTGTGTCAATGGATGCAGCAGAGGGGCTCGAACGCAAGTGCCCCTATGGGAGGGGATTCCCATAGGGGCACTGGACAGAGAGAAGAAGCCAGGGGACCAGAGAAGAGGAGGTCCGGGGCTGCTCTGTGCAATGCCATTTGTATAGAGGCATTTGTTATTTTTGTACAAAAATAGTTTTTCCTTTACAATCACTTTAACAAAGGACTTACACTATTGCACATGTTTAATAATGTTTAGGGCAGTGCAGTGGTTGTACTTATGCCTTGAAGCACTGGGATCCCTTGTTTGAATCTTGGATTGGACACTATCTGTATGGGAGTGTGCTGTGCTTGCATGGGTGTTCTCCCACACACCAAAGAAATGCAAGTAGGTTAATTGGCTCCAGTCTAAATTGGTCCTGGTATTTGTGTACGGTAGATCGACTTCTGTTCAATCACAGTGGCCATACATGGATCAAAATTCGACCAGTCCCTGCTGAACCGGTCAAAATTCTATCCATGTATGGCCAGTTTAATTAATTAAAATGCCTATTCAAGTCAAGGTAAAGTAACAGGTACACTTAAATGACCAACCACTAATATATTTAGCTTTTCATTCGCTATCCCCGGTAGGGGCTGGTTTCTTTCACATAGGGACAGAAAGAAGGTCCTTAACCTTGTGTATGCTCCAGCTTACACTGGGTTGTTTTGACTTGGCTTCAGCAAGCAAAGTAGGCAGCAAACAAAAAAACAAGTATAAATAGCCGGGCTGGCTGGTTGGTGGACTTTAATGAAAAGGTTGATCTTGTTCATCTCTCCCAACCATGTGAAAGTAATTCTGCCAATCAATGCACCCCTTCCTGTGTGTATTTGAAAGGGCTCAAATTGAGTGTTTGTATGAACTGTGTGATTGTACCTTGCATGCCGCACATGGGAAAGCAACATCAGTAAGTTGGCCAAGCGGGAGGACTGCTGCCGGAAGGGAATTCCACTCTTGGCTATGACCCAGACCAGTCCATCAGTGACTGTGTTTAAAAGGTGGTGCAGTTTCCTGCTGCTGTCCGATTCCTCCTCAGAACTTGATAGTGGGAACATGTCTATGAGCGATACAAAGCAAAAATGGCTTACAATATTATAAAGAAGTGTAATTCTTTTAGTTTTGGATATAATACACATAGGGCATCATAATAATTAACACCGGGTACCATTATAGGGTGCAGGTAATCTATTTGCTAGTATTTATTATCATATTATTATACAGGATTTATATAGCGCTGACCGTTTGCGCAGTGCTTTACAATATTAGGGCAGACAGTACAATTACAATACAATTCAATACAGGAGGAATCAGAGGGCTCTGCTCGTTAGAGCTTACTGCTTATAAAACACACCTATTTACGTCTCTTCAGTTTTTTGTTCAGCTCAGAGGCGACTCAGAAGCATCTCATACACATCTGAAATGCAAAATGAATGCTCCTGAAAGCTTGCCGCATTTATTTATGTATAGAAGCTCTCAAATGTATGGTAACCCTAAGGCTGCGTTCACATATTTTTTGTGAAAAACGCACTGGACCTGCTGCGGAGATATGTGAACCCGGCTCCATAGAGAATCAGTCAAAATCTCCTGCTATTGCGAATTGGATGCGGGGAACCCGCAACTAATTCGCAATGGTGTGTACCCAGCCTAAATCTTTTTTTCAGTATGGTTTGGCATCATGCCTCACCATCTACAGTTTTACTAAGCAGATTAATGTTTGTGAATCTATTGCAATGTTTCATACTTTTAGGTCCTGCTAGGAACAGCACTTCCTGCAGCAGGTTGACAACATTAAGCCATTGCCTTGCAATTTGCAGCAGCATGGTCTGTCTGCTGTTAATAGTAGGTAACAAACTAGGAAACTTTGCTAAAGATTCTAGCAAAAATTGCTTAGTTCCTTCCTGCCTACCTTAAGTGGGCTTTAACACTGGGAGGCCATGTGGTGAACATACGATCACTGTGATTGGCTCTCACAGCAGTCACATGTAGGCAGGTTGCAGTGGCGGCTGGTCAATAAGGGGTGCTTGGGCGCCGCCTCCCTGATGCTGACAAGAAAAAAAGTCAGCCCGACCCCCTACAGGAGGCGCCGGTATATTGACTTTTTTTTTCTCAGCTCCTTGCTGTCTGCTGACAGCAAGTAATGAGCCAACTGGTCAGTCATAAAAGACTATGTGTGTGCGCTGAATAGGCGCACACACATAGTCTGATTGGCTGCCCTGAGCCAGTGACTGACTAGCATTGGATACTGTGGGCAGGGGCGGGACTGTGGCGCATGTGCAGCACTCCGCCGGGTTTCAGTCCCGACTCCCACACTGCAGACCATCCACTGCCAACATGCTCTCTGCAACCCGAGCACTGCCAGCCTGCCTATTAGATGGGGTAAGTGCGGGACTTGTCCCGACTTCGGGGGGGGGGGGGTTGGGGTCTGTCAATGACGAGTGTATACTGCTATACAATCCTATCTGGTTACGGTATACTCTATCTGGTGCTATGTATAGATATGAACAAGAAAAAAAACACTGCTCCAGTTTTGCAGAAGGGAAGACCTGTGTGTAGATCCGGGTGCCAGCCTCGGCTCGCTGCCGTGCACAGTGGAAGAAACAGGTAAAGCGGCACTCCACGGATGAATATCAAGCTTGCAATTTATTATATCAGGCACTGCAGGTACAGGTATGCAGGTAGCAAGCTTAATCATTACAAAGAAACAAGTGCTACTACCCAACCTCTTATGGTGGTGCTCATCCAGAAGCACCACCCACACAGGTGAGTAGAGTTTGTCATATGGGTATGGTAATTGCAATTAAGAAAATTTGTGATAAGTCTATTATTTAAAAAAAAAAAATTATAACAACGGATCTCAAAATAAGCAACATTATGAGTAACCATATACAAAACAATTCATACACAATTCTAAATTACTGAAAAAACAAAACACAATTGAAACAAAAAACATAGACACAAAAATATATATGTATCCATGCTAGAAAAAAAAAAGAGAAATAAAAGACAAAAAAATAATCAATATGCAAAACGATCAGTGTAAGAAAAAAATTTAGTGCAATCAAGTATGTGAAAACGAGAGCTGCGCCCGTATTGGTCAACACATCACAGGTACTATATATATTTTTGTTGTTCCCGACCTCTCATAAAGCATTCTCTATACTCTCATGGCCAGCAAGAGGATTCAAATTTCATAAATTTAAGACCTATATGCCAGTCTATTCTGACGATGCAAATCAACACTCATCCTCCGAACAATATCCAAAAACGACTGCCACCCATATATATCATAACAAGTTTACATTGGGGCATATCACTACTCATAGAAGTGAGTGATGTCCCATTCATAATTTAGGCCCAAAGGCATACGTGTCTGGAAATAAAAAATCCAAAATGCTTCCCTTTTACAGAGAAGTTTAAAGACATCACCCCCTCTAATAGGAGTATTGATTTTTTCCAGAACCTGAACCCCCATGGCTGCGAGATCTCCTCCGTGGGCGTCTCTAAAGTGGCGTCCCACATTGGTGGATTTCTCCCTGTCCTTTCCCACACTGTATAGATGTTCATAAAATCTGTCCCTCAAACGCCTCATTGTACAACCAATATACTGTATGTGGCATATGCCACAAGTAATAAGATAAACCACATATTTAGTATTACAGTTAAAGAAGGACTTGATTTTATGTTGCTTATTCACTGTGTGGGAACACGCTACATCACCACTAATAATATGGCTACAACAGGGGCATTCTCTACCACCACATCGAAAATTACCCCTACAATGGAGCCATGTAACAGATTGTTTAGTACTCACTTGGAAAAGACTGGGGGATAGGTGACTGCCCACAGATGGGGCCCATTTAGGTATAATGTTAATCCCATCTTTCAACAATTCAGCACATGTTTGGTCACCATGAAGTATGGGCAAACGTTTATGGACAATGTTCTTAATTTCACTAAATTCTAGGCTGAACGCTGTACTGAGGTTTAATTTACTACTGTTATATATTCTCTTATTGGTACATGTTCGTTGTGTGTCCTTACTTGCTCCACTGTCTCTCAGAAGGTCTTTTCTATTTTTGTATTCCACACAATCTAGCAGTGCAGACTGTGGATTTCTTTCTCGAAAGGTATTTTGACCTGAGCCATGATACACGGATGTTTATTTTGGATGCATTACGGTATTTATTGAAACACAATTACTTTGTGTTCAATAAAGAGTTCTTTCTACAAAAAAGGGGGGAAGCGATGGGGGCTAAATTTTCCCCATCGCTGGCCAACTTATTCATGGGTTTTTGGGAACGTGTATATATATATACGGGTCCGAGAACCCATTTAGGAGTTGTATACAGTTGTTCTATCGCTACATAGATGACCTTATCTTTGTGGTAGATGACAATATGGGTCCCCTAGAATCATTTTTAAAATATCTTAACTGTAACGATATGAATCTTCACTTCACTGGTATTATGAACAAAACGGAGACTGATTTTTTGGATGTTCATTTGAAAATAGAGGGATTGAGGATTCATACAGATCTATTTAGAAAACCTATGTCCGGTAACATGCTCTTAAGGGCCAATTCAGGACATCCCAAGCACACTATTAAGGGAATTCCTGTAGGCCAATTTTTGAGGATCCGCCCCATATGTAGTACAGATGAAACCTATCAGAAACAAGCCCTAGTTTTATATCAGAGGTTTCTCAACAGAGAATATCCATGATGGATGCTGGATAGGGCTATTAATATAGCCAATTCCAAAAATAGAATAGACCTTGAAAGATGGGATTAACATTATACCTAAATGGGCCCCATCTGTGGGCAGTCACCTATCCCCCAGTCTTTTCCAAGTAAGTACTAAACAATCTGTTACATGGCTCCATTGTAGGGGTAATTTTCGATGTGGTGGTAGAGAATGCCCCTGTTGTAGCCATATTATTAGTGGTGATGTAGCGTGTTCCCAC
>BLSH010197664.1:1908794-1920806 GCA_018402905.1 Glandirana rugosa
AGCGGGGCAAGCTCCGCTGGAGTCGTGCCCTGGCAAGTCACCTCAATGCTGTGCAATGGAACCGTTCTAATAGGAGCGAGTCGCTTCGCTCCGACTTAGAAAAATAGTTCCTGCACTATTTTTGGGGCGACCTCACCGCGACTTGCATTGACTTCTATGATAGAAGTCTCCTGCAAGCCGTGCTGAGGTCGCCTCGAACGGGGCGACTTGCTTCGCCCTGCAAGTCGCGCCGCTTCAAGTGTGAACCGGCCCTAACCCATGACAAACATGTAAACCAGGGGTCAGCAACCTTTTTCCATTTAAGGGCCGGATTCAATGTATGTACAGAACATACATGGAAGCAGGGCTGGCCCAAGACATTGTGCTGCCTGGGTCCAAGAATGAAATGCTGCCCCCCCACCCCCCCAAAAAAAATTCACGCCCCCAAAAAAGGACCATTATTTTATATCATGAGAATTAAAACTAGAAATAAATTTATCAGGAAGTCAGATTTACATGCAACAGCCCCTTGTCTATATGCAAAAGTATATGACATACCATTATGTTCAATTCCAAGGGGTGGGCTAGGGCAGTATAGGGGTGGGCTAGGGTAGTATATACACAGGCTAGGGTAGTATATGGACAGGCTAGGGTAGTATAGGGGCAGGATGGGGTAGTATATAGACAGGCTAGGGTAGTATATAGACAGGCTAGGGCAGTATAGGGGCGGGCTAGGGTAGTATAGGGACAGGTTAGGGTAGTATAGGGGCAGGCAGAGCAGCCCAGGGTGCAGTTGGCATCATGACACACAAAACTGCTGGAAAAATAAATCTTGGTTGTCAATTTGCTGGGTAAATAGAAGAGAAGGAGAGGCGGCTGTGGTTCAGTTTGCTGCCCCTCTCAAAGTGCTGCCTGGGTCCAATGGACCCACTGGGACCCATGGTAGGGCCGGCCCTGCATGGAAGGCCGCATTCACCTGCTAACAAATGAAGATAATAATCTGGACCACCACTTTATATTACACAGCCCCCGTACCTCTGGACCCCTTTACATTACACAGCCCCCCGGCATATTACCCTGCATATTACACAGCCCCCCGGAGCTCTGCCCTTTCCTGCCTTGCTCCATGCAGAGAGGGAGACAGAGCAGAGTGGAGCAGGGAGCAGGAAGCTGAATGAGAACACGAGAGAGACACACACCAGCACTGATAAGACAGTGGGAGCTTCCGGAGTTAATTTTTCATATTAACAAACTGGTGATTGGTTGCCAGGACCACTGCTCTTACTTAAAATGTTAAAATGCAGTGATGGGCCTGACATTTAGTGGCGGCGGCTGGGTGCGGCCTGCGGGCCGTAGGTTGCCGACCCCTGATGTAAACAGTAAAGACCAAAAAGTCTGAGCTAAAAGTCAGGACTGTTCTACATGTTTAGTTAAAAAGTTAATTACCTGAAACAAACAAGACAAGATCAAAATGACAGAGCCTGCACCTTTAAATGATTTAAAATGCCCTCCTGTCTAGGGTTTGTAGCTAAACACAGGCAACTGGGGCCCATGTTCCATGGTCCGTGCCCCACGTCAGTAACCCACAGCATGCCTGCACCACTTCACAGTGCCTGTATTGTTCCAGTGCCATATCCTAGCAGAGCCAAAGTTGGTGGCATGGTGCACAAAGCATGTGATCCCATCTCTCAAATAAGCAAGCACTGAGTACTTATATATAGGAGTTAGTGTTCCTCCTAGTGGCACCATTTGAAGGGATGGATTTACTTCTGATGACTACCAATATAAGGGACCATCTTACTCCCACTGTCTACCAATATAAAGAGGCAGTCTTACTGCCACTGTCCACCAATGTAAGGGGCTGTGTTGATCCCACTGACTACCAAAGGGTCAGTCTTACTCCCACTAACTACCAATATAAGGGACAGTCTTGCTCCCACAGACTACCAATATAAGGGAGAGTCTTGCTTCCACTGGTGGCCGCTCTGCCCCAATGTCGGGCACTGGACGCACGGATTTCTATGTGTTTTTTTTTTTAAGCACACGATTAGAGCCTGAGGCTCTAATTGGCTTCAAAAAGGGTGGGCTCGGGGCACAGTGCTCTCCCAGTTGTGTAACATTAGAGAATTAATATTCACTAATGTCTTCCTGCTTCTCCTCCCGACCAATCAGGAAGCGGGTCCTGAGACCCAACTGGCCAGGGAGTCTTAGGAGAAGCAACGTGCCGGCTCTTTCCTCTGCAAGCTGTTGGCCATGTGCAGCGAGGAGCAGCAGGTGGAGGGGCAGCAACAGCCAGTTCAAGCTACCAGGAGCCCTACCCCGGATCCAGAACCAATACCACCACCTCATCATCCTCCTCCTAAGGTAGGGCCATGGATCGCTGCTTTCGCGTCTGAATTGTCTGGGGGGGGGGTCTAGTGCAAGTGAGGGGGCTAGGTCTGTTTGCCCCCTCCCCCCCAAAAAAAATTGAGCACCAGCCACCACTGCAATGACTGCCAATAAACTGTAAGGGACAGTCCAGTCTTGCTCCCACTGACTACTAATATAAGGGACAGCCTTGCTTACACTGACTGCCAGTAAAAGTGACAGTCTTTCTTATTGACTACAAAAATAAGGGATAATCTTATTCCCACTGACTACAAATATAAAGGACAATCTTGCTTCTACTGACTACCAATATAAAGGACAGAATTGCTCTCATTGCCCCCCAATGTAACTCACAGTGTTACTTCCCCTAAATAATATAATACAATTTATGTTGAGATTGCTATGCCAGCTACTTATCTATGACTAGCATCCAAAAGCACAACATTTGTATCCAATTTCAGTGTATCAATGGGTGCACTAAGCTAAAAGTCCAATAAGCAGTTCTGTTTGGGCTGGGCTACAGAAGTCCTGATCACAGAGCGGCAGTTGATTATAGATATGCCTGTTTTTAGCTACATTTATGAATGGGTTTAACCTTTCTATTCTTAATTAAAGGTGCTTTCTTTCTTCTCTTCTTACCAAATTAAGGGTCATTCTTGCTCCCACTGACTATGTAAAGATTGACACCATTGTAGGAGACAGTCTTACTTCCACTGACTACCAATATAAGGGACAGTGGGCTCCATTCACAGAATGAACTCACATGAGATATTTAGGTATCAGGACACATTTTGCCTAAATATCGCATGCATCCTTGCCTCAGAGCAGCCTACAATTTACAGAAAATATTTTTATATTTTTACCCCTTCTGAAATTATTTGTTTTCTGTTTTTATAGCATTTTTTATTTTTTTTTGCTTCCTTCAAAGTGGTAGTAAAGGCCAACTCTGACTATTCTTAAAAACATTCCCTCCAGCCTCCTCCTACTTATCCTGCATACTCTGTAAAAAAACGGTTTGTGTACATATCGTGTTTTGATGCTGGTCCAGTCTAGTCAGGTGATTCAGCAGCTCTGACTCCCCAGTATAAGGGAGCGCTTGCTTGCACTCCCCTGCAGCAGCTGCTCTTTGACACTGAGAAGCCAGACCTACAGGCTATAATCCTTTCCCACTGACTATAAATATAAAGGACAATCTTGCTTCTACATACGTATGTTGACTACTTCTTGCAGCCCTTAGTACTGCAACTTGAATCCTACATCTGTGATGGCTCCCATCTGTTGGAGCTGTTGATGCCCTACAGATGGGAACCCACATATGTATGGCTATCCCTAGACGTGTGTTCTTCATATACGTCCATTCCTCATGAATACGGCCTACTATCCTTGGAACACTTCCTGGCTGAAGATCCTTTAATGAATCCGAGGCAAGCTCATTTCATCTTGGAAGCAACTATGTTCTGCTTAACGCACAACTATTTTAATTTTGAGGATAATTTCTTCTTGCAGACACAAGGCACGGCCATGGGGGCCAATTTTGCACCTTCCTATGCAAACCTGGCCATGGGATACTGGGAAAAACGATACATCTATCAGAACAACCCCTTTGCCGCCAATGTAATCTGTTTTGGAAGATACATTGACGACATTATCATTATTTGGGATGGCTCCCTAGATCTCATAGGCCAGTTTGTGGAACGCTGTAATAATAACCCCCATGGCCTTACTTTCACCGATGTCACCGACCCTGACACCTTACCTTTTCTAGATTTGGAGCTTTGTCATGCAGGGGAATCCATTTTAGCTCGGAATTACACCAAGCCCACAGCGGGCAATTCTTTTTTGCATTATGACAGTTGTCATTTCCCCCCTTGGATCAAAAACATCCCCAAAGGGCAGTTTTGCAGATTAAGACATAACTGCACATTAGAGAAGGATTATGTTACACAGGGTGCAATCTTAAAGAAAAAATTCTCAGACAAATCTTACCCGGATCATATTGTGAATGAGGCCTTTAATATGTATAAGAGTGGCATACCCTCAAAAAAGTCTTCCCCCGACACTGACCAACTTTCTCCCCGGTTCATTACCATGTTTCATTTCCAGCATTGTCAGATGGAGAAAGTACTGTCACGACATCGGGGCATCCTGCTACAGGACCCTCATTTAAAAGACCTGTTACCCGCTGGCCCCAAAGTCACTTATTGGAGAGCCCCTAATTTAAAAGGTAAAATCGCTCCAAGCAAATTAAAAACTAAACAAGCCCTACCACCCGTGCCAGTACTTATACCATTAGTAGGCATGTATCAGTGCCGGAAGACCCTGTGCATGACTTGTCCCTTTGTACAACACGGCCAAAAATTGTTTTGTGCTAAGGGTAAGACATATACGCTGGAAGCCTTCTATAACTGCTCCTCAGACTTCGTGGTATATGGACTCACATGTCCCTGTGGACTGATTTATGTGGGTCGCACTATACGCCCTTTACAACGTCGTTTTGGGGAGCATAGATGGTTTATAGAGGACGGCAAAGACCATCACAGCGTACCCAAGCATTTTCTTGATGTTCACAAGAAGTCTACAGTAGGTTTAAAAGTTTGGGTTATAGAGCAAATATCAAACAAACTTCCAGAAGCTGAGCGGTACAAAAGGCTCTGTACTCGCGAAACCTTCTGGATATATACCCTAGATGTCCTTTCCCCTGGTGGAATGAAGGAATGCATAGAGGTGGCTACTATTTTATAAAAATAACCTTTTCCTTATACAAATAACTTTTGTTCTTATATATACAAACATAACTTTTTTCCTATATATACTATATCTTTTCTCTGCGTTCCAATATACTGCTCATAATATTCATTCCCCCTGATTTTATGATTTTTGACTGTAATTATCTTAGCTTCTTCAGTGTGATGATTGATCAGATTACTACTATATTTATTATATTCATATATATATACACATGTATGTGTTTTCTCTATATGATCTATACATATACATATATACATTTTTTTTATTTTTTTTTATGTTTTATTTTATTGTATTTCACCAAAGTTCCAATATGTGGTGTGTCCTCATATATTTTATTCCCCCCTTCCCTTTCTTTTATTATGGTCTGTACACATTTATCCATATGTACATGCATTTATGTGCGTATATGTGTGTATGTGTATATACTGCCCAGACTAGATTTGTGTGTTTTTATATACTGTACATGTACATGTGTTTTTAAGCATTATTATTGTCCAGTGATCCTTTTAAATTTATATTTCACTATATACACTACAGACATATTATATACCATTGCGATATGTTTTTATTCCTCAATATTGTGTTGTTTTTATTGGTTTCCAGTGTACCCAATGTGTGTGCACTTTCAGATTGTAATCTAGGCGCTTGTCTATCTTTACGAGGTCCCACCCCTTCCTCCCTTCATATAAAAGTTTGTGGAGTCCTCTTAGTGGCATTCTAGCCTGAAGAAGGGGTGCAGCTATCACGTGATCGTAGCTGTCACGCCCAGGAAATGTGTCACATGTACAGGATGTCATCGGCCCGGGTTGGAACAGTGCTGCTAGCCAAACCTCGCTCTGAGATACTGGCCGGCTCATCCATCTCTCAGTCCAGCTTGTGAACAGCATCACCAGCCTGATGGCTCCACCATAACGGATGACATAGTCCTATGTTCTCTGCCTACTGGAAACCACACATTCCTGTGCCTTATTCATCCAACATCTTGTGAGTGTTTTTAGCCATTGAGCTAATAAATTGTTTCTAATATTGCACTTAGAGGCGCCGCTTTTTGTCTTTGCTTCTACTGACTACCAATATAAGGGATGGTATTGCTCCCATTGACCACTAATGTAAGTGACAGTGTTACTTCCACTGATTATGAGACTGGGTATAATAAAAAGACATGTCAATGGGTGCACTTAGCAAAAAGTCCAATAAGCAGTTCATTTTGGGCTGGGCTTTCTTCTTACCAAATTAAGGGTCATTCTTGCTCCCACTGACAATATAAGGAACAATCTTCCTCTCATTGACCATTAATGTAAAAGACAATGTTACTCTCCACTGACTACGAACAGAAAGGGACAATTTTACTATCTCGGACCACCAATCCACTGACTGACACCATTGCAAGAGACAATCTTACTCCCACTAAGTACCAATATGAGGGGCAGTGTTGTTCCCACTGACCACCAATGCAAGGGACAGTGTTACTCTTAATGACTTCTAACGGTAAATGAGAATTTTCCTACTGCTGATGAACCCATATGTAAGGACTGACACCATAGGTTGACAGTCTTACTTTCACTGACTACTGTGACAAACAGCCCATGTCAGTTGTTGATGGAGTATATCTGTCACATAGAATATTGAGATTCTTAAGGTAAATGGGTGGCGGGGAGAGGCCTGTAGGCAGCAAGGGGTTAAGTATTGGTCACACCTTGCTCCCCAGCTGGGGTATAATTTTGCTTGACCTGGGTGTAATGAGTGGTGGTGCTGAGAGAGAAGGAGCAGGCTGTGAGTGAACATGCCTGCAGGACTGAAGCAGACCCAGTGAGGTCTATCTGGTAGTCAGGAGACTTATATCCATTTAATGGACTTTTGGTTTTGGGACTGTTTTTCTACCCCTGCAAGGGGGACCTTTCTGCTGTCCTTATTTGCTGAATGAATAAACATGGGCAGAAAGCCCTTAACCTGACATAAGGCTGGACTACATGTTTGAGAGCCTCTTCACTTAAAGCTAATCGCCCACAATTGGTGGAAACGGATGCGTGCAAGCCCTCTACTGATCCACGCTGAAAGGCAAGTTTGCTGGCTACACTGTATACCTGTTGTTAAAAGACTGCATTGAAATAAGCTGTGTGAACGTTGTGTCAGCGGTGTTAAAAGGACAGCGGTGTGTGTCTATACCACTTAAACGCACAGGGCACTGCAGTGTAACTGTGAATCTGCAGCATGGAGAACTTGATTAGGACCTTGGTCCAAAGTAATGCTGCACAGCAAGAAACTAATCGAATGTTGGCTGCACAGCAACAAGAAACCAATAAAATGCTGACCACTCAGCAGCATCAAACCAATAAAATGTTGGCTGCTCAGCAGCAACAAGTGACTGCTTTTGCACAGACAGCTGGGGCTCAAGTGGCTGCCCTGGCTCAGGCAACATAGGCACAAGTGGCTGCTTTGGCTCAGGCAGCTGAGAAAGACCGACAGGCCTTAGCTCAGGGGTAGACAACCTGCTGTCCTCCAGCTGTTGTAGAACTACATTTCCCACGAGGCATTGCAAGGCTGAGGGGTACAATTATTCCCAGAGGCATGATGGGACTTGTAGTTTTGCAACAGCTGGAGGGCCGCAGGTTGCCTACCCCTGCCTTAGCTGAAATACTGCAGCAGATGCCAGCTCAGACTGCAAATGTCTCCACAGGGTCCCCTGGTGACACCCTGTCAGGCTTTAAAAGTCACCTTCTACAAAAATTTACATTCCAGGATGATGTGGAGGCCTTCCTATGTACATTTGAAAGAACTGCTTTGTGTTAGCAGGCAACTCCCAAAAGGCATACTTTGACTTGTCCACTGAAGATGCCCGAGATTAAGACAAACTAAAGGCTGAGATCTTGCGATGCCTGTGAGTCTCTGCAGCAGTAAGAGCACAGTGAGTACACAGCTGGAGTTTCAAGGCATATGGATCTCCCGGCTCCCAAATGTATGACCTAATCAACCTGGTCAAACGATGGCTGCAGCCTGAGATACTCACAGGGCCTCAAATAGTGGCAAGAGTTGCAATGGACCGGTTCCTGAGAGCTCTACCTCCTGAGTTGAGGTGGGTGAGGCAATCTGATCCAAATTCAAAGGACGTTCTGGTTGAGCTGGTGGAACGCTACTTGGCGGCAGAGGACCTGGTCTCTGGATCTGCAGCTTCAGGATCCCTGATGGTCAAAAGTCCCCCTCCTGCGGCCGCCCGGTCAACCCCAGCAACACAGTTGGTAAAGCAGAAAAGAGTAAGTCCTGCAAGGCCCGCGAGAATGATCGGACCATCACCTCCTGATGAAAGACCCTGTCTGGAAGCTCCAGAGGAACCCGTGGGCATCCCCAGTGTTGGCGGTGCAGTGAGTGGGGTCACATCGCTGCCAAGTGTCCCTTGAATCCTGAGCTTATGGAGTGTGATGTAGTCCGGCGCATGTCACTGTTTGCTCACCCGGGCCTGATCCGGACATGCCAAGCTCTGTTGTACAGATAAGGGGGAAAAGGGTACGTGCCCTCCTGGACTCTGGTAGTCTGGTCACCCTGGTCCATACCCAGCTGGTGGACCCTGAACAGCTGACCCAGCATCAGGTAGGAGTGGTATGTGTGCATAGTGACTGTAAGAAGTAACCCATAGTGCTGGTGACCTTTGAAATCAGCTCAGGATCTGTTTGCCATGAAGTGGCTGTGTCCCCTATCCTGTTGCACAGTGTAATATTGGGGAGAGAGTTTCCACTGTTCCAGGAACTTTGCAGTGTGAAAGAGAAGGGCCTTGAGCCTGGACTTCCTAGTGAGACTGAAGGGTGGAAATCCAACCCCTTTGAAGCAAAGGTTGATGAAAATAGGGTGTAGGGTGGACCCCTTATGAAAATGTGCCTTTTCCCCTATCAGTCTATGCGGGTGAACCAGAGGTGACCCCTGAGACCCTAGAGTTGCCTGGCATGTCTGAACTAGAGGTTTCTCGGGACAACTTTGCGTCTGTACAGTTACAGGATCCTACTCTTGCACAAGCCTGGAAAAATGTGAAGGTAAACAATGGGACTCCGGTAGCCCCTGGGGTGGCAAATGTGTTTCCTCATATGGCAGTTAACCATGACATGTTGTATTGGGTTGACAAAATTATGGGTGAGGTTGTGGAACAACTTGTAGTACCTGGCCCCTATAGGAGGACAGTGCTGAACCTGGCCCATGCACATCCTCTGGGTGTCCATCTGGCCCATGAAAAGACAAAAGAACGTGTCATACAGCATTTCTTCTGGCCTGGGATATATGCCGATGTGAAAAACTATTGTGGGTCATGTCCTGAGTGTCAAAAGGTAGCCCCTATGCCCCATTACCGTAGCCCACTGGTATCATTGCCTGTAATTGAGATTCCTTTTGCCCGAATTGCCATGAATCTGATAGGGCCAGTAGTTAAGTCTGCCAGAGGCTATCAGTACATCCTAGTCGTAATGGACTATGCCACCCGGTATCCCGAGGCTGTTCCCTTAAGAAACACTTCCTCCAAGACCATCGCCAAAGAGTTGTTCCACATGCTTACCCGTACTGGGATCCCAAAGGAGGTTCTAACTCACCAAGGGACTCCCTTCATGTCAAAGGTGATGAAAGAATTGTGCAAATTGTTCAGTATTAAGCACTTGCATACTTCAGTTTACCACCCTCAGACAGATGGGTTAGTAGAATGGTTTAACAAAACCCTCAAGAGTATGCTCAAGAAGGTGGTGGCTAAAGATAGGAGAGATTGGGATTGTCTATTGCCATACCTGTTGTTCGCCATTAGAAACTATAAGGTATACCAACCAGACAGGCGGAAGAAAGAGCAGATCTATCATGTAAATTTAATTAAAGCATGGAAAGACAGGGAAGCTCTCCTAGCCCTGGGTGATCAGCCACTTAAAAGAGGGAGGCATAAGTGAAGTTCAGATACCTGAGTCCATGTCGGTGTCCCAACAGCAGGAGGTGAGGGGGTTTTTACAGCGCAATAAAGAATTCTTCTCAGACTTCCCCGGCTGCACAAATGTAATTAAACATGACATTGTCACTGACACCAAGGTTCGAGTACGCCTTAAGCCTTATTGTATTCCAGAGGCCCGTAGACAGGCAGTAGCCAAGGAAGTTCAGAGGATGTTCGACCTCGGGGTGATAGAGAAGTCTAAAAGTGAATGGTGTAGTCTTGGTTCCCAAACCAGATGGGTCCTTAAGATTTTGCAATATCCCATGCCCGGGGTTGATGAATTAGTGAAGTTGGGCCCCGCCAGGTACATAACCACTCTGGATCTCACTAGAGGGTATTGGCAGGTCCCCCTGACAGAGGAAGCAAAAGAGAAAACCGCTTTTGCAACACCTGAAGGGTTATGGCAGTATGTGCAGATGCCTTTTTTTGTAGAAGGTTAAATGGAGCTCCTGCTACATTCCAGCAGGTGATGGATGAGATCCTTAGGCCGCATCAGTGTTATTCTGTAGCCTATCTAGATGATGTGGTTATTTGGAGCACAGATTGGGAAAGTCATCTACCCAAAGTCCAGGCTGTCATTAACTCCACCAGAAACGCTGGCTTAACCGCAAACCCAAAGAAGTGTGCCATAGGGTTAGAAGAGGCCCGGTGTCTGGGATACCCCATTGGGCGGGGCCTAATCAAACCCCAAGTCCATAAGGTAGAAGCCATTAAAGACTGGCCTGCCCCTGCCACCAAGAAACAAGCGAGAACCTTCCTAGGCATGGTTGGGTATTATCGAAGGTTCATCCCAACTTTACCACACTGGCAGCACCCTTAACTGACCTCACCAAGGGAAAAAGCTCCTCTGTAGCAATTAAATGGAATCCTGAGGCTGAAGCAGCTTTCCAAAGCCTGAAGGAGGTGCTATGCAACAAGCCTGTGTTGGTGGCCCCAGACTTTAGCAAGGAGTTTGTAGTCCAGACTGATGCCTCCAGTATAGGTCTAGGGGCCGTATTTGTCACAACTGGTAGGTGGAAAAGAACACCCAGCAGAGGGAAATTACAGTATTGTGGAGCGATAGTGCTTGGCCATTAAGTGGGCCTTAGAGGCTCTACAGTACTACTTGCTGGGGCACCACATCTGACTCATAACAGACTATGCTCCCTTGAAATGGATGGTCCAGGCTAAGGATCATAATGCAAGGGTTACCCGTTAGTTCTTGGCCCTCCAAGATTTTTCATTTAAAGTGGAGCACAGGGATGGTTGTAACCACAAAAATGCAGATGCCCTTTCTAGAACCCACTGTTTAATAGCTGGTGTTCGAACCCACGGGTTCAAACAGAGGGGGAGGTATGTGACAAAAAGCCCATGTCAGTTGTTGATGGAGTATATCTGCCACATAGAATCTTGAGATTCTTAACCACTTCAATACCAGGCCTGTTTCTTGAGTTCGGTGCTTACCAGTTAAAAACCGTTTTTTTGCTATAAAATTACTTAGAACCCCCAAACATTATATATATTTTTTTTCTAACACCCTAGAGAATAAAATGGAGGTCATTGAAAAAATGTATGTCACACCGTATTTGCGCAGCGGTCTTACAAGCGTGCTTTTTTTTTAAAAAATTCAGTTTTTTTAGTTAAAAAATAAGAAAACAGTAAAGTTCTAGCAATCTCGCTCTCGTTGTTAAGATCGAGATCTGGAGGAGACATTGTGTTTTGACGATTGGACATCTTAAAAAATTTACAGCGGTTACCTCAAAAAATTAAACGTTTCAAATAGCGGTAAGGCGCTCGCCTGCGTTAAAACTTCGTACTGTACAACCCATAGTAAAATGAGCCGCATTGTAATAGAAAGTGTTATACCTTTTTTTAAACGGATTGAAATGACAAAAGAATAAAAAATTGATTTTTTTGACTTAAAAAATTTTTTTTTCGTGCGAACATTCTGGCGACGCGTTTATGCCACACTGTATGTAAAAAAGTTACTG
>BLSH010197664.1:1952641-1963229 GCA_018402905.1 Glandirana rugosa
GTGCATCAGGTGTGATAAATTTTCAGTGATTGGCACCATAGATTGTAGACTCTATAACTTTCACAAAGACCAAATAATATACACTAATTTGGGTTATTTTTACCAAAGACATATAGCAGTATAAATTTTGGCCAAAATTTACGAATAAAAATTACTAATTTGCAAAATGTTATAACAGAAATAAAGAAAAATGCATTTTTTTACAAAATTTTCGGTATTTTTCCATTTATTGCTCAAAAAATAAACACCCCAGTGGTGATTAAATACCACCAAAAGAAAGCTCTATTTGTGTGAAAAAAAGGATGAAAATTTCATTTGGGTACAGTGTAGTATGACTGAGTAATTGTCATTCAAAGTGTGAGAGCACTGAAAGCTGAAAATTGGTCTGGTTAGGAAGGGGGTTTAAGTGCCCAGTTGTCAAGTGGTTAATCCATCATCCAAAAATGGAAAGAGTATGGCATAACTGAAAACCTACGAAGACATGGCCTTCCACCTAAACCAACAGGCCGGGCAAACATTAATCAGAGAAGCAGCCAAGAGGCCTATGCTAACTCTGAAGGAGCTGCAGAGATCCACAGCTCAGTTGGGAGGATCTGTCCAAAGGACAACTATTAGTAGTGCACTCCTCAAATCTGGCCTTTATGGAAGAGTGGCAAGAAGAAAGCCATTGTTGAAAGAAAGCCATAAGAACTCCTGTTTGCAGTTTGCGAGAAGCCTTGTGGGGGACACAGCATATGTGGAAGAAGGTGCTCTGGTCAGATGAGACCAAAATTTAACTTTTTGGCCTAAAAGCAAAATTCTATGTGTGGTGGAAAACTAACACAGCACATCGCCCTGAACACACCATCCCCACTGTAAAACATGGTGGTGGCAGCATCATGTTGTGGTGATGTTTTTCTTCAGCAGGGACAGGGAAGCTGGTCAGAATTGATGGGAAGGTGGATGAAGCTAAATACAGGGCAATCTTAGAAGAAAATCTATTAGCGTCTGCCAAAGACTTGAGACTGGGGCAGAGGTTCACCTCCCAGCAGGACAACAACCCTAAACACACAGCCAGAGCTACAATGGAGTGGTTTATATCAAAGCATATTCATGTGTTAGAATGACCCTGTCAGAGTCCAGACCTAAATCCAATTGAGAATCTGTGGCAAGACTTGAAAATTACTGTTCACAGACGCTCTCCATCCAATCTAATGGCACTCATCCAAGAGCTTGAGCTATTTTGCAGAGAAGAATGGGAAAAAATATCTCTAGTTGTGAAAAGCTGGTAGAGACCTCCCCAAATAGACTTGCAGCTGTAATTGCAGTGAAAGGTGGTTCTACAAAGTATTGACTCAGGGGGGCTGAATACAAATGCACACATATTTATTTGTGAAAAATTTGAAAACCATTTATCGTTTTCCTTCCACTTCATAATTATGTTCCACTTTGTGTTGGTCTATCACATAAAATCCCAATAAAATCCATTTACGTTTTTGGTAGTAACATGACAATTTTCAGGCACTGTAGGCATGGGCGTCCGCAGAACTTTTTTCAGGGGGGGGCATCATTTTAAGTTCACCCATGCTCCACCCCTTTCGACAATGTCATGAATGGGAGGGGCTTAGCCACGACTCTCAATTATTTATTTTTAAGGGGAAAATGGCAGACTTTATTCCAGGCATGTGCTATGTACAGGGTGCAGATTCCAGGCGTGTGCTATGTACAGGGTGCAGATTCCAGGAGTGTGCTATGTACAGGGTGCAGATTCCAGGAGTGTGCTATGTACAGGGTGCAGATTCCAGGCATGTGCTATGTACAGGGTGCAGATTCCAGGCGTGTGCTATGTACAGGGTGCAGATTCCAGGCGTGTGCTATGTACAGGGTGCAGATTCCAGGCATGTGCTATGTACAGGGTGCAGATTCCAGGAGTGTGCTATGCACAGGGTGCAGATTCCAGGCGTGTGCTATGCCAGTATGCATACCCAATCCCCCCTACAGAGCTCTCTTCCCCCCACAGACGAGAGTTGTCTATAACTCACGGTGGCAGGTCAGGCTCCTGTTGATACACGCTGCAGGCTTGAGTGGCTGTGGATAACCCACCTTGCCCCCTCCTCTGTCTGTATATGCAGAGCTGGGAGAGCAGGAAGGGTTTTGTGTGTGCTGACTCCCGATGCTAGACTGCCGGCTGCCATCCACAGTGTAATCTACCTTCCTGTGCCAGGTGCTGGTACATGGAGAGTGTTCCAGCGCCCAGCACCTGCTCACACTCTGTGCGCTGCACTCGGGTGATTAGGGTGTGCGTGCCTGGGCACAACCGTGCACACACCTATGGCGGACACCTTGCGATCCCTGATTCCAGGGGGGGGCACTTGCCCCCCCTTGCCCCTACCTGCGGACGCCCATGACTGTAGGTATAGATAGGTGGACTCAAGGAGGGCTTAGGAGATCTCAGTTGTGTTTCTAGAGTGCCTGTGGAAATGTTCAGTTTGTTATGCCTTTGCTGTGATAACAACAGGGTATTGAGAAAAAAAAAAGAAAATCAACCACTCTGGGAGAGCTTCAATTGTAAATAATAAATTAATTCCAGTTTTGAATGCTAACTTGGCTTGCATGCCTAGTTTGTGGTGTCACTGAAATCAGATTACCTGCCTTCTCCAAAGAACCAGAGATGTGTGAAGATAGAAGAATCAAATGTTTCATAACACATTTGCATTATTTTTGCCCTGTACTGCAGTTTTAGATTACAGATTATTATTTTCTGGTCATAGGAACTTTATTTGAACAGAATGGCATTGACCCAATCAGAGCTAATCTACCACTTTTAATTGGCAGTTTTGAAAGAAACCAAGCATTGGATTGGCTACTAATGGCACCACAGATACTTTGGCCTTAAGCTTTAATATGAAAAGCTACAGAAGATATGGGGGGGGGGGGGTAGGTATAAACTTGACTGCCAGTCTTGTATCAATTATTCTGAGCAGACTGATAAAATAAGAGGAACAATAAGCCAACCCCAAGAGAAATTCAGGAATTCGTAATTATTCGCGAAGCTATCCAACTTGGGTTTGTGAATGTTTATTGAATCAGAAGTAAGGATGAGTGAAAATGGGCAAAATTGTAAGATTTTGTTGAAATTTTGCCATGTAGCCAGAATGCATTGGAAAAATTTGCAAGGCTAAATCAAGAGTGATTTTGGTGGTTTTCACTGGGCTTTAAATGGCTCCAGCGGGTTACAAAAGCCACTTTTGGCTGGGTTCACACTATGTGCGGAGCGGCTCGCAGCAGGCCCGGTGCGTCCCTGTTCACCATTTCAGGGGTGAATCAGGTCCGGACTTTTTGCCTGAATTCGGACCTAAAATGGAGCCAAAGATGCACAGGACCCCAGCTCCGCTGAGAGCCAGCCTGTCATGCGAATTAGAATGCGGACAAACCCACATCCAATTCGCATAAGTGTGAACCCAGCCTTAAACTATCCTGGACATGTTCTTGAACTCTCATTATTTTACAGAATGAAAAAAACTGTGAAAAAGTAAAATAAAAAGGTGACGGACACACATAATAATCGAATGCAAACCCAAAAAGCACTAGAATGAAAACAACTAAATTACTCTAAATACACCATCCAGCAAAAAAAAACAAAAAAAAACGATATTGAGAATTTTCTCTTTGGGGGAAAACTGCAATTGTTAAATCATTGTCACCAAAATGACTCAACCCTGATCAGGAAAATAAACTCTGGGTGGTGCCACCCATGCAAGAGAACTGTACAAGGTGAGATAACGTTCCAAATCCCTAACGCAGCACACTGGAACACCTACCTGCCCAGACTGCAGCCACTCCGGCCCAGGAGTACAGAATGCAATTACACTATGAGTAATCCTGTTCCAGGTTAACAGAGTGTCAGTTAAAGAATAATTAACCACTACTGATACATTAGCAGCTTTTATTAGGTTTTCATTTTAAATTGGTTCTTACATCACAATTGAATGACTTCAAAATCCCTTTTTCACATTATAAAAATTATCCTTTTTCTAACCAAAAGCTTCTACAAATTTCAGAACTGAATGAATAAATAAGCCTAATTATTATAACCAGACAAGTGCATTTTATTGTTTACTTTCCTGTCTGAATCTGAAATGCCATGAAACTGGAGAGGCGATTGCTGTCCAAAATCAGAAATTATTTTTAGAACCTCTGCAAACAAACAACAGCAAGATAAAATCGAACAGAATAAAAGATAGATGTATTCTTTAGTTTTATATTAGAATAAAAGATTGTGTTTCTGTATAATCGTCTCTGAGTGCTACTATTAGACTAGACATGAATATCTGAGCTAATACCCACATACCCTCATCATTCCGGGACTGAAGCTAATGGAGTGTGTTTTATGCTTAATTTTGCAGAAAAAGAGCAATATAGGTCAATCCAGGTACTTGGAACAGAGACAGCATGTACAGAACAATATATAAGTAGGCCTGTTAAAAGATACAAATTATACCACCATAGTCTTTTCAAGGAAATGGTTAGGTATATTGCTAAAAAAATAAATCAACTCAAAAAAGCGTCCTTCCTGTTAGGATGCCCATACATGGATGAAAATTCGTCCAATTCAGCAGAGACCAGCCAAATTTCGATCTATGTGGGGGCACCATTGATGAAGTGAAGTTGATTTACCGATCAACTTTTCTTCAAGCACCCTGTTGGAAAATACCTGCTCAGTCAGTGCTGCAGGCTATGCCCAGCATCACTGATCAATGTATTTGGATGACGGGGAAGCCTCTCTGCCAGTGGTGGCAGGTGTTCTTTTTTTGGGGGGGGCGGCAAACAACCCCCCTAATTGGTCGGGTCATGGGCAGCACCGCAATTTTAGGTGTCATTCAAATGAATGGCATCTCAAATGCAAGTCCCGCAATTTGTCATTCACACATCGGCGCTTTCATATCGCTGGCAGCAAATTTGCCCGCGATTTAAAACGCTGAAGTGTGAATACAGCCTGACAGAACACACACCGTGCACATTCTCAGTCAGAGCACACCTACAGAGAGAGCACACACAGTACACATTCAAAGTCAGAGCACACCTACAGAGAGAGCACACACCGTGCACATTCTCAGTCAGAGCGCACCTACAGAGAGAGCACACACCGTGCACATTCAAAGTCAGAGCACACCTACAGAGAGAGCACACACCGTGCACATTCTTAGAGCACACCTACTGAGATAGCACACACCGTGCACATTCTTAGAGCACACCTACTGAGAGAGCACACACCGTGCACATTCTTAGAGCACACCTACTGAGAGAGCACACACCGTGCACATTCTTAGAGCACACCTACTGAGAGAGCACACACCGTGCACATTCTTAGAGCACACCTACTGAGAGAGCACACACCATGCACATTCTTAGAGCACACCTACTGAGAGAGCACACACAGTGCACATTCTTAGAGCACACCTACTGAGAGAGCACACACCGTGCACATTCTTAGAGCACACCTACTGAGAGAGCACACACAGTGCACATTCTTAGAGCACACCTACTGAGAGAGCACACACCGTGCACATTCACAGTCAGAGCACACTTACAGAGAGAGCACACACAATGCACATTCACCCTCAGAGCACACCTACAGAGAGAGCACACAGTGCACATTCACCCTCACAGCACACCTACAGAGAGAGCACACACCGTGCACATTCTCAGTCAGAACACAACTACTGAGAGAGCGCACGCGGTGCACATTCTCAGCCAGAGCACACCTACTGAGAGAGCGCACGCAGTGCACATTCTCAGTCAGAGCACACCTACTGAGAGAGCGCACACCGTGCACATTCACCCTCAGAGCACACCTACAGAGAGAGCACACACAGTACACATTCACAGTCAGAGCACACCTACAGAGAGAGCACACACCGTGCACATTCTCAGTCAGAACACAACTACTGAGAGAGCGCACGCGGTGCACATTCTCAGCCAGAGCACACCTACTGAGAGAGCGCACGCAGTGCACATTCTCAGTCAGAGCACACCTACTGAGAGAGCAAACACTGTGCACATTCTCAGTCAGAACACACCTACAGAGAGAGCACACACTGTGCACATTCTCAGTCAAAGCACACCTACTGAGAGGGCGCATGCGGTGCAGAGTCTCAGTCAGAGCACAACTACTGAGAGAGCACACGCGGTGCACAGTCTCAGTCAGATCATACCTACTGAGAAAGCGCATGCGGTGCACATTCACAGTCAGAGCACCCCTACTGAGAGAGCACACACTGTGCACATTCTCAGTCAGAGCGCACCTACTGAGAGAGCGAACGCGGTGCACATTCTCAGTCAGAGCACAGCTACTGATAGAGTGCACATGGTGCACAGTCTCAGTCAGAGCACACCTACTGAGAGAGCGCACGTGGTGCACATTCTCAGTCAGATCACATATACTGAGAGAGCGCACGCGGTGCACATTCTCAGTCAGAGCACACCTACTGAGAGGGCGCACACGGTGCACAGTCTCAGTCAGCGCACACCTACTGATAGAGCGCACACGGTGCACAGTCTCAGTCAGAGCACACCTACTGAGAGAGCGCACTCAGTGTACATTCTCAGTCGGAGCACACCTACTGAGAGAGCGCACGCAGTGCACATTCTCAGTCAGAGCACACCTACTGATAGAGCGCACACGGTGCACAGTCTCAGTCAGAGCACACCTACTGATAGAGCGCACACGGTGCGCATTCTCAGTCAGAGCACACCTACTGAGAGAGCGCACGCAGTGCGCATTCTCAGTCAGAGCACACCTACTGAGAGAGCGCACACGGTGCACAGTCTCAGTCAGAGTACATCTACTGAGAGAGCGCTCGTGGTGCACAGTCTTAGTCAGAGCACACCTACAGGGAGAGCGCACGCGGTGCAGTCTCAGTCAGAGCACACCTACTGAGAGGGCGCACGCGGTGCAGAGTCTCAGTCAGAGCACACCTACTGAGAGAGCGCACACGGTGCACATTCTCAGTCAGAGCACACCTACTGAGAGGGTGCACGCGGTGCAGAGTCTCAGTCAGAGCACACCTACTGAGAGAGCGCACACGGTGCACAGTCTCAGTCAGAGCACACCTACTGAGAGAGCGCACGCTGTGCGCATTCTCAGTCAGAGCACACCTACTGAGAGAGCACACGCGGTGCGCATTCTCAGTCGGAGCACACCTACTGAGAGAGCACACGTGGTGCACAGTCTCAGTCAGAGCACACCTACTGAGAGAGCGCACGCGGTGCGCATTCTCAGTCAGAGCACACCTACTGAGAGAGCACAGACCGTGCACATTCTCAGTCAGAGCACACCTACTGAGAGAGCGAATACGGTGCACATTCTCAGTCAGAGCGCACCTACTGATAGAACGCACACGGTGCACAGTCTCAGTAAGAGCACACCCACTGAGAGAGCGCACGCAGTGCGCATTCTCAGTCGGAGCACACCTACTGAGAGAGCGCACACGGTGCACAGTCTCAGTCAGAGCATACCTACTGAGAGAGCACACGCGGTGCACAGTCTCAGTCAGAGTACATCTACTGAGAGAGCGCTCGCGGTGCACAGTCTCAGTCAGAGCACACCTACTGATAGAGCGCACACGGTGCACAGTCTCAGTCAGAGTACATCCACTGAGAGAGTGAACGTGGTGCACATTCTCAGTCAGAGCACACCTACTGATAGAGCGCACACAGTGCGCATTCTCAGTCAGAGCACACCTACTGAGAGAGCACACGCGGTGCACATTCTCAGTCTGATCATACCTACTGAGAAAGCGCATGCGGTGCACATTCACAGTCAGAGCACCCCTACTGAGAGAGCACACACCGTGCACATTCCCAGTCAGAGCGCACCTACTGAGAGAGTGAACGCGGTGCACATTCTCAGTCAGAGCACACCTACTGATAGAGCGCACATGGTGCACAGTCTCAGTCAGAGCACACCTACTGAGAGAGCACACGTGGTGCACAGTCTCAGTCAGAGTACATCTACTGAGAGAGCGCTCGTAGTGCACAGTCTCAGTCGGAGCACACCTACAGGGAGAGCGCACGCGGTGCAGTCTCAGTCAGGGCACACCTACTGAGAGGGCGCACGCGGTGCAGAGTCTCAGTCAGAGCACACCTACTGAGAGAGTGCACATGGTGCACATTCTCAGTCAGAGCACACATACTGAGAGGGCGCACGCGGTGCACAGTCTCAGTCAGAGCACACCTACTGAGAGAGCGCACGCGGTGCGCATTCTCAGTCAGAGCACACCTACTGAGAGAGCACAGACCGTGCACATTCTCAGTCAGAGCACACCTACTGAGAGAGTGCACATGGTGCACATTCTCAGTCAGAGCACACCTACTGAGAGAGTGCACATGGTGCACATTCTCAGTCAGAGCACACCCACTGAGAGGGCGCACGCGGTGCACAGTCTCAGTCAGAGCACACCTACTGAGAGAGCGCACGCGGTGCACATTCTCAGTCAGAGCACACCCACTGAGAGGGCGCACGCGGTGCACAGTCTCAGTCAGAGCACACCTACTGAGAGATCACACGCGGTGCACAGTCTCAGTCAGAGCACACCTACTGAGAGAGCACACGCGGTGCACAGTGTCAGTCAGAGCACACCTACTGAGAGAGTGCACGCGGTGCACAGTCTCAGTCAGAGCACACCTACTGAGAGAGCGCACGCAGTGCACAGTCTCAGTCAGAGCACACCTACTGAGAGGGCGCACGCGGTGCACATTCTCAGTCAGAGCACACCTACTGAGAGGGCGCACGTGGTGCACAGTCTCAGTCAGAGCACACCTACTGAGAGAGCGCACGCGGTGCACATTCTCAGTCAGAGCACACCTACTGAGAGAGCGCACGCGGTGCACATTCTCAGTCAGAGCACACTTTTTTTTTAAAGCCGGTGGTGTGTGAACACACTCTCAGACTTACCCGGTGCATAAAAAAGTGTACAACACAAAAGTGAAGTCACACAAAATGTGCACAAGGTGTACACATGGTCCACCTCCGAAGAGGAAGGACACTTACCCTGATTCCCTCTGGCGCAAGGCTCCTGACAGGAACTACAGTATGTGCACAGGACCAGGATCAGCTGAACCCGGGCGGCCCCCGTTCTCTGAGCAGTCAGCCCCAAATACTAGGTGGGGCTCCCCTGAAGGTAGACCCCCATGAAAGAGGGCGGACAAAGCCAGAAGGCCATATCCACCCTCTCCCAAGATTTTTAGGGTAGGTCCGAGGACCGTACACCTTACTAGTCACACGTGCTTGTGTACCTCTTCAACAAAAAGGTGACAAACACAACACACAAAGTGTGGGAAGGAAAGTGTAGAAAGTGTCAATATTTGCCTTTGTGCAAGACAAAGGCTGGCCTTACAGCCAGGAATAAAAGAATTCCTCTGGTCCTGGCCAGAAGGCCTGGCCCTAGAGGCAGGTGTGAAAAAAGTGTGATTGTGCAGTGATCTTGATGCCATCAACTAAAAGTGCTGCCGCTACACAGTGAGATATCAGGCACCCCAGACTGCCACTACACAGTGAGATATCAGGCACCCCAGACTGCCACTACACATTGAGATATCAGGCACCCCAGACTGCCACTCCAGGGGCACATGCACCACAGGCTTTTCTCAGCCCGGCCCTTCAGCCTTGACCAGCAAAGCACCGTCCCACTCAGGGAGAGCCCTTCCAGCTTTCCCAGAGAAATATCCGCCATCCCTCCCCCACCGTTCGTCGAGCAGCATGGTTTCAGTTTCCCCAGTACTAGCATTTCAGGCTCATTTACGCCAGGATTTGCATAGCCACTGCCATCCCGACCAATAACCCTTGGCCAGGACAGTAGCACAGCTCCTCCTATTGGTAACTGATAAGAACAGATACAACACGTGATCTTAGCCAAAAGGCCAATAAGATGCTCACTCATTATCAGAGCACATGCAGGTCACAGATCCCAGGAAGCACAGATAAAAAACAGGTAAAAGCACAATGTCTATGGAGCACTGTTAAATATTAAGCACAGGCCACATACATAATAAGTAAAAACTGTATGTGTGCCCCTACACATATATTTACTAACAATACAGAGGCTTCCTTTAAAATAAGAAAATAAATAAAAATAAAAAGTCCCTTTATCTGCTCTTACCTTATAAAAACTGTACAGAGGAAATACAGAGCTTGCCACTGCTGGCCTCTCCTGAAAACACTGGTCTCTTGGTTGTCATGTTGATCCAGGGGCTTCAGTACTTTCTGGGTCATGGACCTAGAACAAGAATGCAGATTAGCATCTGTTTTTTTGATAAGCAAGCTTGCCCAGTATCTCAGTGACTCAAACGTACTCAAAGTGCATCAAAGTAAAGTGTTCTTTTAGTTTTGTACAGATTTAAAAAGGGTTAGGTCGGCCATAGACGGTTTGAATCTCAGCCAGAACTGGCACAGATTTGAACCGTTTGTGGACAGGCTGAATGTACCAAGTTGATCAATAGATCAACTTGGGTACAACCAGCCTGGCGGATTCACTTGCAAGTATCGCTAGCTGCTGCTATGGCCGCTAGCAATAATCACTGTCTTCTCCCAGCTGGGAAGGCTTCCAAC
>BLSH010197664.1:1970537-1984039 GCA_018402905.1 Glandirana rugosa
TGTTCATTGTTCCCAAGATCGTCACGGTAGTAAATAACCTACCACTGGCAGGACGTACGGAGTAACCAGAAGGAGACCAATGAGGCATGCAGGACGGTCACCATCCAATAAATGATGGCACTGCTAGAACCCTTGTTACTTGTTGAGAAATAAATACATGTTCATCCCTACATAAGAGGTGAAAAGAAATGAAAACAATATTAATACAAATACAAACTTAACATAATTACAACAAGATATTTTTTCATTAATTAATTTTACAGAGATAAATATCCTCTGAGAATCCTCAATTAAAGAGCGTGGTGATTGAACACCTGATTTTGTTTAGTATATTTTTGGAGAGTTCTCAATGGATATATTTTAAAATAATACACCATCTCCCTCTTTGATTGATAACAATAGATTTGAAAAAAGTATTTGTGGGATTTTAAGGTGTGAAAAAAGATATCTATAATTCAATTTTTATAAAAAAATATAATTGACTTTATTTAGTACAAAAAACATATATAGTATATAATGTAATGTACCATGATCATTATGTGTAAATCACAAAATTCTTTGTCTTGTGTCCACTATATATGTTTTTTGTACTAAATAAAGTCAATTATATTTTTTATAAAAATTGAATTATAGATATCTTTTTTCACACCTTAAAATCCCACAAATACTTTTTTCAAATCTATTGTTATCAATCAAAGAGGGAGATGGTGTATTATTTTAAAATATATCCATTGAGAACTCTCCAAAAATATACTAACCTATTAAGCATATGTGGGGCATCCTCAAACGGAAGGTGGAGGAGCACAAGGTCTCTAACATCCACCAGCTCCATTATGTCGTCATGGAGGAGTGGAAGAGGACTCCAGTAGCAACCTGTGAATGCCCAATAGGGTTAAGGCAGTGATGGAAAATAATGGTGGCCACACAAAATATTGACACTTTGGGCCCAATTTGGACATTTTCACGAAGGGGTGTACTCACTTTTGTTGCCAGCGGTTTAGACATTAATGGCTGTGTGTTGAGTTATTTTGAGGGGACAGCAAATGTACACTGTTATACAAGCTGTACACTCACTACTTTACATTGCAGCAAAGTGTCATTTCTTCAGTGTTGTCACATGAAAAGATATAATAAAATATTTACAAAAAATGTGAGGGGTGTACTCACTTTTTTGAGATACTGTATATACTCTATCACAGGATTAAAGCAACTGAGCGCAACTGTGACTATATGTGAATATTTTCCATTCATCTTATATCCTTTAAATAACAACTCTGGACTTTTATTTAAAATAAAGCTCCCCCCAGCTCTGACTGCAATACTTACCTTCTCTCCAGGGCTGTCCCTTGCAGACTTCCTGACCTGAGGTTTGGTAGTGGTCCTCTCTTGGGTTGAATGGTTGCAGAGATATGCAACCCTCTTCCTATAAGTGCAAATTGTCCTGGGACCCCCCTTGAGGTGTCCTCTGCTAACACAGGGACCCACAATTTCTGTATCATTAAGAAGCAAAGAGGAAGAGGGCCCAGCGTGTTATGTGACTGGCCCAAAAGACTTTGGAAAAAATAAGCATATAAAAGAAGAGCATGTCAGAAGTTAGATTTTTGACATATAATACACAGGGAATGAACACGCCATCGAAGAGACATAAGATACTACGAGAGATGAAAAGATATGGGGTAGGAGTCGCATTTCTGCAAGAGACACATATATCGCAGAACACGAGAACCAGGATTTTCTCACAGGATTGCCCAACATGGTACCAGGGTGATTCACCAACAAGTAGGGCTAAGGGGGTGGCTATAGGTTTTGCGAGGGGGGTTTGGTTTGCCCTTGAGGTGAGAGAGGTCGACCAGGAAGGAAGATACCTCTTCCTCAGGGGGAAACTGGACAACGAGGAAATCACACTGGCCAACGTATATAGTCCGAATAAGAACCAGGTAGAATTCCTGACCGGTGTTTTGGGTAGACTAATGGAGTTTAAAAAAGGGAAAGTTATACTGTCTGGTGATTTTAATTTACCATTGGACCCTGACTGGGATAGTACATCACGTGCACGATAATTTGGAACGCACAGCTGAGAAGTCTGAAGGAAAGACTGTTTAAATGCCAACTAACTGATGTCTGGAGAGCGTGTCACCCGAAAGGGAAAGAC
The DNA here is from genome assembly GCA_018402905.1 of Glandirana rugosa. Classification (NCBI taxonomy): domain Eukaryota; kingdom Metazoa; phylum Chordata; class Amphibia; order Anura; family Ranidae; genus Glandirana; species Glandirana rugosa. The sequence continues at coordinate 1,972,690 of BLSH010197664.1, forward strand.
TACACGTTCCTCTCCCCCATGCACGGGACGTACTCAAGAATAGACTACATAATGGTAGAACACAGAGCACTAGAGCAAGTAATTAAATCAACAATAGAAACAGTTACGCTGTCGGACCATGCCCCGGTTAGTATGACGATGAGAATTGGAAGGGAAATAAGAAAAGACAGGAGGGAATGGAGGTTAAACGATGAACTACTAAGGGGGAAAGACAGAGAAGAAATACTGGTAGAGGAGATAAGCATATTTTTTTACCTGAATAACACGGGAGATGTGCTAATGCCAACCATTTGGGAGGCACATAAGGCATACATCCGGGGGGTCCTGATCAAAATGGGCACGAAAGAGAAAAAGGAGAGAAATGCTAAGATCGTAGGAACAACAAGGCTAATATATGAACTAGAACAAAAACATAAGAAAGATCATGCACAAGAGACACTACAGGCACTGGTCATAAAAAGAGAAGAGCTAAGGGCAATGCTGGAACAAAGATACATGGGAGGTAATAAAATAGGAAAGAACCTAGCGAGAGTACAACAAAAAAAGAAAGCCCTAAACTATATCGAAAAAATCCAGTCTAAAGGAGGGAACATAGCCTATAAGACCAAGGAGATAGCAGAGGCATTTCAAGAATATTACAAAATGTTGTACACAATTAAAAAAAAAGAAACTAAAATAGAAGAAAAACAAAAGGTAGTAAAAATAGAAGATTTCTTGAAAGAAGCAAACCTACCTAAAATACCAGTAGAGCAGGGGTGTGGTCTAGAAGAACCAATAACCTCTGAGGAAATAGAAGCGGCATTAAAAAACTTGGCCCAGGGAAGAGCCCAGGTCCCGATGGGTTCCCCGTGTATTATTATAAAAAATTTAAAGAAATCCTCATACCCAAATTGAGAGAATACTTTAATGGGATTGGGGACAGATGGGAGGTAAGGGAGGAGGCAGTCGAGGCAACAATAGCATTAATTCCTAAGGAGGGGAAGGATAAAACAATATGCTCAAGCTATAGGCCGATCTCTCTGATGAACTCAGACATAAAATTGTTCTCAAAAATATTGGCGACTAGAATAAAGAGAGTGATAGATAGAATAATTAACGGAGATCAGGTGGGGTTTGTCCCAGGGAGGGAAGGGAAGGACAATGGGATTAGGACCCTCCTGCTGATACAAAGAAGGAAGAAGGAAGGGGCCCCCGGTCTACTCCTGTCAATAGATGCCGAAAAGGCCTTCGACAGGGTAGACTGGGGGTTCCTGTTTAAGACGCTAGAAGAAGTAGGAGTAGGGAAGAGAATGATCCAATGGATTAAAGCTCTTTATAAGAAACCGAAGGCTAGGATAAGGGTCAACGGGGAACTATCCTCAACATTTAGCTTGGAGAATGGTACACATCAGGGGTGCCCATTGTCCCCGCTGTTGTTTATCCTTTACTTAGAGCCACTACTGTCAGTAATTAGGAACAATCAAGAGATAAGAGGGTTTCAGGCGGCAGAAGAGGAACATAAGGTAGCGGCATACGCCGACGATTTATTACTATATATAGACTCCCCCAAGACAACGTTACCAAAAGTAATAGAGGTGATAGATAAAAAGATATGGAGAGATATCAAATTTCAAAATAAATAAAGATAAATCAGAGATCCTGGGCATCAATATAGGAAGACAAGAAAAAGCAGACCTCCAAAAGGGATTCCCTTTTAAATGGGTGGAAAAGGGACTAAAATATCTGGGGATCATTTTGGCAACGGACAGACTATATCAATGGAACTTCATCCCCTTAATTAACGAAATCAAAGAAGCACTCAATAAACTCTCCCATAGACCACTGTCCTGGTTCGGGCGAATTAATACAATAAAAATGGTAATACAACCAAAAATCCTATACAAGTTCCAAATGCTACCAATCGAAATTCCGCAGACATTCTTTCAGGTGATTAGGAAGGTGTTAGACAAATTCGTGTGGAGAAATATAAAACCAAGGATAAAATTCTCAACACTAAGTAGAAGGAAAGAAAGGGGGGGGATTAGCAGTTCCAGATATCAAAAAATATTATACGGCAAATATAATTTCACGGGTGATTGAGTGGATTAATCCCACGGATAAGAAATGGGGAAGGATGGAAAACAGGTGGAGCAGGAGTCACTTAGGGAAAGGGGTGTGGATCCCAAAAGGATTGAGGGAACTCGCAGAAGACACAAGCAACTTGACACACACAGTATTTAAAGAGTGGGATAAATTACTTGCACAAACCAAATGGGAATTTAATTCCCCATACACGCCACTGAGTGGAACAAAGTATTTTGCACCGGGGAAAGAGGAGTGGTTTGGGAAATGGATTAAAACAGACACTAAACTAAAGGACATACTAAGGGGAAGGGAAATAGCGACACTAGAAGAATTAAAAAGTAGGGCAGAGTTCCAAGACATTGACGCATGGCGGTACCAGCAACTAAGACAATTTGTCAATTCACTCCCCCAGCCATTGAGAACAGAAAAAGAAACGACACAATTGGAAAAAATCTGCATGAACAGAGGGAAAAGAAAAGGGTATGTGGCTAAACTATACAATATGCTAGTAGAACTGGGGGGCGAGGAACGTCCGCCATGCTTCGATAGATGGGAAAAGGAACTAGGACAACAAGTAGGGGCACACGCATGGGAAAAGATTGCAAAGCTAGGGTTTAAATCCGCCACAGATAGTAAAACATGGGAGATGAATTATAAATGCCTCGCACGATGGTACCTCACCCCGGAGAGAATGTCAAAGATACAGACAGATCAGAAAAAATGGTGTTGGAGAGGTTGCAGAGCAGTAGGAACAATGGCACACTTGTGGTGGGAGTGTAAGGGGATTCAGGAATTTTGGGAAGAGATAGTGGCTTTGATCAAGGAAATAACCGGAATCGAGATAGCCAGAGACCCATGGAAATGCCTGTTCCATCAGACGGATAGATCCATTACACAATACACAAAATCCATAGTACCACATCTGCTGAATGCTGCAAAAGGGTTGATCCCCAGATATTGGCAAAGTACCCAAATACCAACAATGAGGGAATGGTGCCTAAGAGTAGAAGAGATACGAAACATGGAGTCCCTGAAAATAAGAGAAGAGGATTTAATGGAGGATGAATGGGAGAAGTGGGAGGGGTGGACAAGTTTCAAGACCTCCGGTACATATATAAACATAATGATCAGAGGAGAAACAGCTGTCGGAACCTAGGGTAGGGTGGGGGTGGAATGCAAAAAAGGAGATGGGGCTGCCATAGGAAAAAATCAATATCCAGTCTTCCAACAGAAAGGAAATAAAAGAAGGAAATATAAAGTTTGCAAGGTAGATAAGGGGAGACCGGAGATGATGAGAAGTTTTCCCATGATGACACGGCAGAAGTGAAATCATATGTGGGAAAAGAGGTTGATAAGACGCAGAAACAGACGAAACTGATCCGGAAAAAAAATAAAATAAAAGCAAAAATTATAGTTAAGGTTCGGACTGGAGGGGCAGAGTTGGACACTAAACAGCCCTTTATCCATATACTGTACATATACAGCGCCTTGAAAAAGTATTTATACCTCTTGAAATTTTCCACATTTTGTCATGTTACAACCAAAAACGTACATTTTTTACAAATAAATATGTGAAAAGTGTGGCGGGCATTTTTATTCAGCCCCCAACACTTTGTAGAACCACATTTCACTGTAATTACAGCTGCAAATCTTTTTGGGGATGTCTCTACCAGTTTAGCACATCTAGAGAGTGAAATGTTTTGCAAAATAAAAAACAGAGAAGATTGCCGTGCTAAAAATAAATAAATCTCAAAATATAAATGTGACATTAAATAAGTGAAATAGTCCGTAAAAATGTTCATATCATGTGAATAAATTATGACTTTCAACTGTAATAGATGTCATAAACACCCAGGGAGTGCACCTTCACCGAAATATAATAGGAGTGTGTGTTTACCAGATGGCTAGACTCCACGTTATAGGAGCCTAGCAAAGCATAAATGTACACATCAAGGAAGTCTGCCCACTTCCAGACGAGGAAAACTTGTGGAAAATGCCTTGAAGGCAGGCCTGGACCGGTCATAGGGCAGACCAGGCATTTGCCCGGTGGGCCGGGCCCGCACGCTCCATGGCCTGTTGATGACCAGGCCGCACAGTGGGAGGTAAGCGGCGACCGCAGCCTGGACAGGGTTAACACAGGCCGCGGGCGCCGCTCACCCACCGCCAAGCGATCATGCCTGTGTCTTCTCCGGGAGAGCTAGGAATGGCTGCATGGGCTGAGCTGTGTGTCTCTCTCACACACAGCTCAGCCAGTTCAAAGTCATCATTTTTTCACATGATATGGACACTTTACGGACTGTCTCACTTACTTAATGTCCCATTTATGTTTTGAGATTTATTTATTTTTAGCGCAGCAATCTTCTCTGTTTTTTATGCTTAACACACATATGTTCTGTTGTGTGATTGCCTGTTGCTTGTTTTTTGATTCATATTGACCACCTGTGCAATCCCTATATATATTTTTTTCTTTGCAAAATAGCTCAAGCTCTGTCAGATTGAACGGAGAGCGTCTGTGAACAGCAATTTCCAAGTCTAGCCACAGATTCTCAATTGGATTTAGGTCTGGACTTTGGATCGGTACACGGAAACAAACTGAAGCACATGGCAGGAACACACACACAGAACCTAGACACACTATTGCTCTGGCAATGCTTGGCTTGCACTACACAAGGTTAAGTACTCTTTCCTGTGGGTGGAGCCATGCTGGTAGGAGGGCTCGGCCCCTAAGCTGAAACACAGAGCAGAGAGGTAAGCAAACAGACTGGACCTGAAATGCTAGTGCAGATCCATGACACTACTCCCCTCTTACGAGGCCTCCCCCTCCCTCGCTTGGGCCCAGGCTTGGAGGGGAACTTCACATGAAACGTCCTCAAAAGACGAGGTGCGGAGACATCAGATGCAGGGATCCAAGACCTCTCCTCAGGACCAAAACCTTTCCAATGCACAAGGTACTGAAGAATGACTTTACAGGGAATTCAGAATGTGACTACCCTCGTACTCCTGATTATCCTCAGAGACCGGAACCGAGGTAGGGAGAGGACGAGAACATTTATTGAGGACCAGAGGCTTCAGAAGAGAAACATGAAAGGAGTTAGAGATCCAGAGGCCTTTAGGGATCTGAAGTTTAAAACAAACGGGATTTAGCTTAGAAGTTATAGTGTACGGGCCAATGAATCTAGGGGCAAATTTCAGGGAAGGAACCCGGAGCTTGATGTTCCTGGTGGGAAGCCATACTTTGTCTCCAGGCCGTGGCTTACGCCTGCAACAGTCTGCAAATTTTTTTAATTTATCAGCAGCTGCCCGGAGACATGAACATCACCCCAAATGGAATTGAATGATTGCTGAACTGTAGCCAAAGCTGGAATGTCCAGAGAACAGGTCATAGGAAGAAGAAGCTGAGGGCGTCTTCCATAAACTGTGAAAAAGGGGGTCTTCTGGGAACTGATGTTAACATGGTTATTGTGAGAGAATTCTGCCCATGGGAGTAGAGAGGACTAGTCATCATGATAAGCAGAGACTAAGGTGCAGAGAAAGACCTCTAACTCCTGATTAACCCTCTGAGTCTGTTGGATTGAGGTTACTAAGAAGAAGAAAAATCCAAACCAATATTGAGGGATTTGCAAAAGGCTCTCCAAAAGCGAGGTGTAAATTGGACACCCCTGTCAGAAACAATGTGGGAAGGGACTCCATGGTGGCGGAAGATTTCTCGAACAAAATGGGGACCAAAGGAGGAGCAGAAGGGAGACCAGGAAGAGTGTCATAGACCCAATCAACGCATCCCTGCGCTCATGCGCACAAGAAGGACTCGACTGCGTGTGCATAACGGGACGAGACGGCGCACACACATGCGCAATGCGCACACATGCCATGACCAATGAGGCTCTCTGCAGGCCTATAAAATGTTGGCTCCTGGGCACACTAATTGCTGGATAGTCTTTCATCTTCCTGTGTTCCTGAATTAGCTTCACCTGTTTGCTTCCTGTTGTGACTCGGCTTGGCTTTTGACCTGCTCTGATTTGATCTCCAGTGTTTGACCCTTTGCTTGCCTCACGGACTGCTCTTGCCTGATCTCTTTTGCCTTGACCCTTGGCTTGTCTTACAGACTTCCCTTTGCCTGATCCTTGGAACCTGATCATCAGTCTGCTTAAGCAGTCTTGCTGGCACCTGTGTTTGACCCCCGGCCTGCATCACAGACTCTGCCTTACTTCCTTATCAGTTCTATCCAGGCCTGAATTACAGACTGTGTTATCTGCATTATCACCAATTTGCCATTAGAAGGGCGCTTTACCCTGCCGGGTGTTTGCTACAGCAGCTTATAAGGACTGATCTCCATCTCCTGCTCTCGTGGTTCCTGCAGTTCCAGGTCACCCTTCTCCACTGGTGACCCATGGTTCTTTATGCACTGTACCCTCTGTCTCAACTCCAGAGGTACACTGCATTTAGCCGCAAGGGGAGCCTCTCTCGGCATATCAGCTTCGGATCAGGTACGTGATTACCACTCAGATGACTGTATTATTCTCAGATGGTGGAAGATCAGTGTTAAAGTCCATGGCAATGTGAGACTAGGGCTCCTTATGAATGGGCAAGGGCACCCTGGAATCATGTCCCCAACAAAGGATCTTAGCTCTTAGCTGGGGACAAAGGTCTTGCCAGGAGGAATTTTTGATTCCAGAGTGGTAGAATGGGCAAGAATGCCTGAGGTCGGAATGATCGGCTCAGGTTCAGAGGTGGGTTCCTCGTCCAGAGTGTCAAATGACCTAGAGAGTGTATCACCCTGAGTGAAATTAAAACGGGTAAAGAAAAGGCTCCACGTGGCCTGTCTGGGATTAAATCGTTTGGCATTCTGCAAGTACTGCAGAATTTTATGGTCAGTGAAGATTGTTATGGAGTGAGGGAAACCTTCCAAGAGACGATGCCACTCTTCTAACGCCAATTTAATTGCAAGAAGTTCATCGACAATAGCGTAATTTTTCTCTGCCTGAGAAAATTTTTTGGAGAAAAACGCACATGGTTGACGTTTCTCCTCAAAGAATTGAAGAAGCACTGCTCCCACCTCAGTCGAAGAAGCATTCACTTCAACAAAAAATGGATCCCCAGGATTAGGTCTCCTCAAGAGAGGTCCAGAAACAAAGGCCTGTTTGAAATCATGGAAAACAGAGACAGCTTCAGGAGGCCACTCCTTGGCATTTGCACGCTTCTTGGTCAAGGCAATAATAGGCGCAGCAATTCAAGTGTAATTCTTAATGAACTGCCTATAATAATTGGTGAACCTAAGAAACGCTGTGTGGCCTTGAGGCTGGCAGGAAGAGGCCATTTGGTAATGCCCGAGACCTTTTCAGGATCCAATACAAAAAATATGGAGTGATTGGCACTTAACCTCTTGCAGTATTAATGCAGTGCATATAGATAAAGTGCATACATATACCAAATACAGTCCATAAAAATCATCAAAAAGTGACCATTGCAATTGAATAATCAAAAAAGTTCATCAAAAATATAAAAAATATATAATGTAAAAAAGGAGATATGAATCAGTCCATAACCGTGCTCATAAAGTGACGAAGTGCAGTATATCCAATAGCAATTCACCACCACGCGTGTGCTAGGGGTTTAAACTCACCAGAATTAAAAAAGCCCATAGATCAAACAGATGACTGTGACCAGGAACCAATACACTCTGGAGCATGGGGAGGACCAGTGTTGTTAAGTCAAGTATCCCCCCATAAAAGTTGTTACCGGTATATTGGAGACATATAAAAATCCCATAGTGTAACACCGCTTTATTTAAAAGATAATTAAAAAGTATCCAAAAAATGACAACTCACATTTGCTGGTGATTATGTGTCAGCACAGACATAAACGGCATGCTTGAAAATAGGACCAGTTGTTCACAGAGCAGCGTGCGCTTCACCGCTGTGATAGTCTTAACCAAGCGACCGGAAATTACATTGGGTAGAAGGGAGCAGCTTCAATGCAAAGAGACAAAGCATCCCAGAAACAGGACTTCAGAACACTCAAAAGAACATTTCTCCAGCTTGGCATACAGATTATATTCTCTAAGGCGCTGAAGGACAACACAGACATGGTTTCTGTGGACAAGCAGATTTTCTGAAAATATGAGAAAGTCGTCCAGATAGATGACAACAAATTGATAAAGCAGATCCCTGAAAATTTCTTTGACAAAGTTTTGAAACATAGCTGGGGCATTACACAGCCCAAAGGGCATAACCAAGTATTCATAATGCCCATCTCTAGTGTTAAACACTGTTTTCCATTCGTCACCCTCCCGTGTTCGTATCAGATTGTATGCACCCCTGAGATCCAACTTGGAAAAAACGGAGGCACCTTTCAATCTGTTGAATAGTTCAGATATTAAGGGTAAGGGGTATCAGTTCTTGATTGTCACCGTGTTTAAGCCTCATTAATCAATGTAGGGTCTTAAGATACCATCTTTTTTTGGTAACAAAAAAGAATCCGGATTTCCGGATGAACCCTTTCTCTAGGTTTTCAGTGACATACTCAGACATGGCCTGGGTCTCTGGGATGGACAGGGGGTAGGTACGACTCCTGGGCAGAGTTGCTCCGGGAACAAGGTCAATGGCACAGTCTCTTTAGGGGCAACCTTGAGTAGGCAGGATGAGAAACAGGAGGAACCCCAAGCCAGGATCTGCCCAGAAGTCCAGTCAACGTGTGGGGAATGGAGCTGTAGCCAAGGTAGACCCAATACAATGGGGGTAGAGGTCATCGGTAGGATAAGGAAGGATATCCAAATCTGGTGGAGTATCCCTACTGACATCTTAACAGGAAGGGTCTAGAAGCGAATAGGACCCCCTGGAAGAACAGTACCATAAATCGCTGAGACCACCAGTGGAGTGGTAAGGGGCGAAAGAGTAAGCTTCAAAGAAGATGCAGTTCCCCAGTCCATAAAATTGCCAGTGGCTCCAGAATCCAGATATGCCAAGGCCGCATGAGATGAAGCACCAACATGAAGGGAAACCGAAAGAAGAAGACGTGAAGGTGATGTTTCTGCGTCCAATACTCCACCTTCCAGATGTATTAGACCCAAGCGTTTCCTGGACGCAGCAAGCAAGTGTCACTAAAATAATATTTGCCCCCACAGTAGAGACACAGGCCCAGATTTCTGCGCCTAGCACGTTCCTCTGGAGATAGCTTGGTCCGGCCCAGCTGCATAGGTTCCTCAGCTGGTAGGGGATGCTCCATGGGTCGCAGAGAGGAGAGTTCAGGCTGACTAGGGACTAAGGGGTGCTGGAGTCTCTTTTCTAGGGTCCTCTCCTGAAAGTGAATATCGATTTGGTTACAGAGGGAGATGACATTGTCCAGATCAGCAGGGATGGTTCTACCCGCCAGTTCATCCTTCACTCGGTCAGAGAGGCCCTGTTCAAAGGTTGCAGCTAAGGCCTCATTATTCCAGTGCAGCTCAGCAGTTAGTATACGAAACTGAACAGCATACTGTCCCACTGAAGATGACTCTTGGCAGAGACGTAAAAGGGGGCTGGCTGCTGAAGAGGCCTGACCTGGTTCCTTGAAGATATTCCGAAAGAGCTTCAAGAAGTTAGATAGGCTAGAAACAAGTGGATCATTTTTCTCCCACAGAGGAGCAGCCCAGGCTAAAGCCTCGCCGGACAAGAGGGAAATAATATAGGCTACTTAGCCCAATCAGACAGGAAGTTTTGAGGCTGGAGTTCAAAGTGAATGGTGCACTGGCTGAGAAACCCCCTGCAGGCCTTGGGATCTCCAGTGTAACGGGGTGAAGCTGGTAAGTGCAAAGGGTTCATGGCTGCGACTGTGAATGGAACCGACGTAGCAGCAGGTTGCGGTTGAGGTTGCTGAGCCGGAGGTCCTAAGGAAGCCTGAAGCTGTTCAAAGCGGGAAGCCAAATCCTGGAGGAATCGCATCACCTGAGTCTGATTAGATTCCTGGGTCTCGAGTCTGTGGACTATGTCATGCAGCTGATCATTGGCAGGTAGAGGCACATCAGCTGGGTCCATGGCCAGAGCAAACTGTCAGGTCACCTGAGGCCAGGCGACAGATGCAATCCGTTGATATTAGGAGTGCACCGCAAAGGTAGTGAACCCTTCGGCTGACTGCTTTGGATGGAGCTCTAAATGGTTCAGGAAAGCAGGGCCACTGGAGCACTGACATGGATTGCACTGAGAGCCAGAGCATAAGATTCCCCAGGGAGCGGAGTCTAAGAGCCAGTAGGTATTCACCAAAGCCTCTGATGCTGAGGATGGACTTCGCTGCAGCTGACTCCAGGTCGCGGCCCCCAGGGTATCACAGCTCATGCTCATGGCTGGCTTCTGGTGGATAGAAAGCAGCAGGCAGGGCTAGGGTAAGTCAGGAAGGCATGCCAAAGGTCAGGGTATCAGGCAGGCAGGAATAGTCAAACACGCCAAAGGTCAGGGTATCAGGCAGGCAGGAATAGTCAAGAGAACAGGCCAAGGATCAGCACACGGAAACAAACTGAAACACATGGCAGGAACACACAGGGAGCCTAGACACACTAGTGCTCTGGCAAGTCTTGGCTTGCACTACACGGAGTTAAGTACTCTTTGTGGGCAGAGCCAAGCTGGTAGGAGATTACTTAATCATTTAGGTGTGATGGTGAGGTCCCTAAGCTCAAACACAGAGCAGAGAGGTAAGCAAACAGACAGGACCTGAATTACTAGTGCAGATCCATGACATTTGTAAAAGAAATTGAAAACCATTTTTCATTTTTCTTCCACTTCACAATTATGTGCCACTTTATTAGTGTATCACATAAAATCCCAATCAGATACATTTACGTGTTTGGTTGTAACATGCAAATAGAAAAAAGAAAAAATGGGGTCCTAGGATTCTCTATGGACTATATTAGTCGGGAATGCTGTGTTGCCTCCCCAATTAAACGAAATTTGCAAGAAGGAGGGCCCATAGGGATTTGCCGCATGTTGGTTTGTGCATTTACATAGACTAACCCTAAAATACACTATGTGATTATTTCACCGTGTATTAACACTTCACCTTCTTTTTACTTTTTACCAAAAGTTAAAGAAAATGTTTACAGTACCTAGACGTGATCATTAAGTCCAGGACAGACAAACGAATGGAGAGACGAGACACAAACTCGAATCCCTGGAGTGGTAGTGTGGATTTACTAATTCATTAGAGGATGGTCGAACCGAGACGGGTGTTTCTCATGAATTGAGGCACATCACGTTCGGTTCTGAACGGTCTCGTGATCACACAGATCCGAGGGACACACAAGGACGGTACACAAAGTCAA
>BLSH010197664.1:2007979-2026348 GCA_018402905.1 Glandirana rugosa
AAAAAAAGTATAAACACAAAAGGGAGGACCTTGTTGTCTTGACGTGACATCAGTAGAAAACCGATACCGTAACAATCTTTCACTAATTTCGCCTTCGAACCTCAAGGTTTCTCTTTTCTTGTATGTATGAGAGGAGGTACGACGTCGACACCCGACTACAACGTCAACGGGGGGAGACCGAGATGCGGACTCACTAGTGTACTGACGACTAACGAGTCAAAAGTCAGAAGAGTATCGACTATCGTCACGGACGGTCAGTGACGAGAGACGAGACGGCGAAGTCTTGAGTGACCTTGAGATCCGGACCTCTCCCCGTCCTCGTCGACCGAAGTCGAGAGTCAGCTCGTGACTCTCGGTCACGGTCGACAGTCAGACCGTCGACCCACCTAGGTCTGTAATTTGGAACTCCAAGCTTCCGCTTTAATCACTTTCTAACAATGCCATAGCCAAAAGATGACTACAGTGCAGTTCTGTTGTTCCAGGAGGGAAAACACAAATATGAAAAAAAAACACTATTGTGTGAATGAGACAAATATGTGAGATGGAACAATTTAACTTGACAGATAGCAACCGACGTTTAAAAACGTCAGTTTTACCATGTTTATATGCCGCGTTTAGAAGCGTTTATTTACTTTTTTCAAATAGTCAAAAATGTATCTCCATTAAAAACGCCTGTAAACAAAACACGTCTAAACACGAGTTACCACGTTTACACGCGTTTACAGGCATTTGACTTTCAAATGCCACTGAACATCCGTCCTGAACGCATTTTTTTAGTTTCCAAACAATGCTTTTAGGCCTCATACACACGGGCGTTTTTTGACGCCACTTTTTTGGCCTTTTTTTGTAGCTCTCCATGTTATTCAATGGCCCTTTAAAAATGCTGATGTTTTTCAGCTGATGTTTTTCAGCAGTAGAGGACGTCGTCGTTAGTGAGCTGTTTCTAGAACGTGGGAGCAGCGTGTTCTGAGGCTGTAGCGTTTTGGCATTTTTTGACACTAATCGGCAAAATGCTCACTAACGCCCGCTAGCGCCGTACCGGCGTTAACTGGCGTTTTTGACGCCAACGTTTTTAGGTTTAAAAATAGCAGAGCATTTTTTCTCAGAAGCCCGTGTGTATGAGGCCTTAAACTCATCGACTATAAATGACCCTGTGTACATGTACTGATAAGATAACATTAGAGTTCAGGGGCAGCTGAAAAAACGCCCAACTGCTCCTAAACGTCCATTTACCAGCAGCAATGTTCATGAAGCCTAAAGAGAACAAGAAGTTTGCCTTCTAATTAAGGAAATTCCAATAACAAATACTAATATTATATGTGCTATGTTATGGAGTTTCGTAATTCTAGCCCTCAACTACCCAATCAGGGGTTCCTTCATCTTACACAAGTGAATTAATCAGGTTCATTGTTTCAGTAATAAACACAGCTGTACACAGGACCAGTACAAGTGGGGACGGAAGGGACGGATGCCCTGGGCGGAGCAATTTGCTGTAGGAAGGGGGGGGGGGCGCACGCAGTGCTGCCAGTGTGCTGCTAAAACTTTCTGGGTAACAAGTGACTGACTACCACCGGCCGTCCATACAACACTGCAGAGCTGTGCCTGCTTGCAAAGATGTGCCGAGTGCGCTCCTGCACAAGGCACAAGCAAAGGACCCAGTCTTCCCTTCAACAAAGACAAAATCTGTTTCCTGCGCTTGAGGAGAAAGGCTCCCCCAGGATAGTAATCCAAGCCTTTAGCTTGATTAGTGTGGATAAATGCCGCCTTGCTGCCCTTGGAAGACGGGGGATGTCCAGACACACTAGAACAAAAAAAACAAACAAGTGTACACCAGCCTAGCGCATTATCCTCATTATTTGATTTAATGGAAAAACATAAGAACATACTCACAAACAATCTCTTGTAAAAAGCATATCGAATCTCGATATAGCTTCACATCCATACTCTCGTATGCCACATGTAAATGAAGTCCTACACAGGCTGGCTGACGCGTTTCGAGGTTCAAACCTCTGCCTCCGAGCCAAGTGTACCTATCAGGAGAGCACCTCCAGCTCTGGATCTCAGGCCAGGAGACCTGTGCATGGGGCGCAAGTAGAGTTAGCGTGCGTGTGTGCGCGCACGTATGCACCGGCATGGGCTCCCGGATGACCATTTAAGCTGACAGCAATGTTTGATCTACAGCATTTGTGTATGTTCCTGAGCGACCTGTAACCTGTTCATCTGTTCTTATGACCTGGCTTGTCCTTACCTTGTTTGATCTCAGCCTGCGCCGACCCCCGGCTTGCCTAGGACCACTCTTTTGCCTGATCCTTGTGTACCTTTGCTGCCAGACTGTTGACGACCCTGCCTGTACCCGACCCTCCGCCTGCCTGCTCCTTCTGTACCGCACAGCCAGCCTATTCACGACCCAGCCTGTACCACAGTGCTCCTTCTACTACCACCGGTGACCCAGTCCGACCCTCGTGCCATCCTGCACTCCCAAGCCACCTGTCTGCTCTACCAGGGGCTCCCGAATCAGGATAGTAAAAGAGGTTGCCTGCTGTATAAGTCAGACTCTACCATCAGGTACGTGACAGTATCGGACAGCCATGCCTGAGTCTGCGCAGGGGCCCTCTCTTGCGAACGAACTGTGTGAGCGCTTGGTCGGCCTTACTCAGGTTGTGAAAGACCTGCAAGATGGCTACCTCCGGCTGGAAGACCGAATCCGGGAGCTCCCTGCACCATCTGTATCTGAGTCCGACCAACCCCCTCTGCACACCATCATTTCCGCACCTACGGAGCCCGAGGTGCCTCTACCTGAACGGTTCGCGGGGACCGCAAGAAATTTTGGGCCTTCCGCATATCCTGCAAACTCTTTTTTGCCCTGCGACCCTGCACCTTCTCCCAGGAGGGCACTAAAGGGGGACTGGTCATATCCCTCCTCCAGGATGAGCTCCAGGCCTGAGCTCACTGGCTACTGGAGCAAAAGGCTCCCAAAACCACAGACCTTGCATGTTTCTTCCGGGCCATGGCTCGATTATATGAGGACCCTCACCAAGCCGCCACAGCTGAAGCCACGTTCCATGCGCTCCAACAAGGCCACCTTACAGAGGTGTGTCAGAGTTTTGGCGCTGGAGCGCCGACACCGCACGGAATGACGCGGCCCTCCGGTTCCAGTTTTGGCTGGGTCTTTCCGAGCCACTCAAAGACGAGTTAGCTTATGTGGGTGTACCTCTGGCCCTGGATGCCCTGATCGATCTGGCCATCCAGATCAACCGCCGCCTGTGGGAACGTTGCACCGAAAAGTCAGTCAACCCCATGTACTCCTCCTCTACCGGGAACTTCTCTGTACCCAGACCGGCCGGTTCCCGGCGCCCGGCCCTTCCTCCCGAAGAAAGGCAAAGACGCCTGTCCTATGGCTTGTGTCTGTATTGCGGAGGTTCTGGACATTCAGTGCGGACCTGCCCCATCAAGCGGGGCAAGGGTTCCCCACTCACCCAAGGGGAGATACTATCCATACCTGACCCTAAAACGCACTTGGTACTCTCCATTGTTCTGCAGCTGCCCAGAGGAGATACCCCAGTTCTGGCCATTATAGACTCTGGAACCTGCAGCTCCTTCGTGGATCTGAATTTTGCAGCCCAGCACCGAATACCCCTCAGGCCCAAGACCCGTCAGATGACTATCCGTCTGGCCGACGGGTCCACCATCAGATCTGGGTCCGTTACTCATGAGACTGTTCCTCTCTTGACCCGAACATCGGACAGTCACTCAGAACTTCTGCTATTGGACACCATCACATCTCCCCTGTTCCCAGTCATTCTCGGACTCCCCTGGCTTTGCGCACATTGCCCACACATGGACTGGGTCACTGGCAACGTTCAGTTTAATGCCACCTACTGCCTCCACCACTGCTTTCAACCACCCTCTGGACCTCCCTTATCTGTATCCTGTCTGGAATCTGACCCTGACTCTGAGATCTGCCATGCTGTTCCCATGGAATACCATGACTTCCACAATATGTTTAGCAAGAAAGGGGGGGATGTTTTGCCGCCACACCGATCCTATGACTGCCACATAGAGTTATTACCTGGTACGGAGGCACCCTTTGGCAGAATCTACCCACTTTTGGAGAGGGAACTAGCGGCCCTTAAATCCTACCTGGACGACAATCTGGAGAAGAGATTCATCAACCAATACCCTCTACCCTTAGTCCTGGAACTATTTCAGAGGCTTGGCTCTGCTACCGTCTTTTCCAAACTAGACCTCCGAGGGGCCTATAATCTCATTCGGATTAGGGAAGGGGACGAATGGAAAGCGGCCTTCTGAACACGGTTCAGCCATTATGAATATGTGGTTATGCCGTTTGGACTGTGCAATGCACCAGCCACATTCCAACATCTAGTCAATGATATCTTCCGGGACTTCCTTGACCTGTTTGTGGTGGTGTACTTGTGGATGATATCCTCATCTTTTCCCCTTCCCTGGAGGAGCTCCGCCACCACGTCAAGAGCGTGCTGAGTCATCTTCGCCACCATAGCCTCTATGCAAAGGCAGAGAAGTGCGCATTTGAATGCTCCAGCATTTCATTTTTGGGCTTCATCCTCTTGGTTTCAGGCATCACCATGGACCCCCAGAAGGTCTCCGCTATAGTGAACTGGCTGGCACCAATGGATAAGAAGGCGGTGCATCGCTTTGTCGGCTTCGCAAATTTCGGAAGTTCGTTAAGGGGTTCTCTGCAGTTATCGCCCCCATCACCCAGCTGACAAAGCAAAATACCCGCTTCCTCTGGACACCTGAAGCTCAAGCAGCCTTCCAGCAGCTCAAGGAGCTTTTTACCTCTGCTCCAGTCTTGAAACACTGGACCCTGCCCTGCCTTACGTACTGGAGGTAGACACCTCCGAGACAGCAGTTGGAGCGGTACTATCCCAGAGACAGGGGCATAAATCCGCACTTCACCCCATTGCCTTTTACTCCCGGAAGCTGACACCCCCAGGGAGAAATTATGACGTGGGGGATAAGGAGCTTCTAGCTATAAAGTCTGCCTTAAAGGAATGGCGGTATCTGTTGGAAGGAGCCTCGCACCCAGTTCTAGTTTTTAGTTATTATAAAAACTCAGAGTACCTGTGCACCGCCAAGAGACTCAAGCCCCGTCAAGCCCGCTGGGCCCTCTTTTTCCTCATGATTTCAGCTCCATATTACCTACAGGCTCGGATCAAAAAATGTGAAACCCAGTGCCCTGTCACAAATGTTTCTTAAACCAGGGGACTCTCCCCAACCTGATATGATCCTTCCTGCCCGGAATTTCCTGTTGGTCCAAGAGGATCTCTTATTTCGGATCAGGCGATCTCTTGCTGGGTCCTCTACCCCACCTGATCCCAAGCTGACTCCGCAAGACTGGCTGTGGTGGTACAGTACGAAGATTTTCGTCCCTGAAGAACAACGCCTAGCAGTCCTGGAACTGTGCCATGACCACAAATTGGCGGGACATTTTGGTGGTCGCAAGACTGCTGTTAGAGGAAATCCTGCAGAAAAGGGGACTTTTTGCTGCTATTGCGCCTTTGCGCGCGTCCTTCTAAGGGAGGTTGCTCGCTGCATAAGTCAGACTCTTCCACCAGGTACGTGACATATGCAGACTTGCTTACACGCTCCTTTTGGTGGCCACTGGCTGACAAGGATTGCAGAGAGTATGTGAAAGCCTGTCCCACCTGTGCTCGCAACAAGATCGACAGAACCAAGGCATGGGGGCTACTGAATCCGCTTCCTATTCTCGAACGCCCGTGGTCACAAATCTCCATGGATTTTATAGTGAAACTACCCCCTTCTGCAGGATTCACGCCCATCCTTGTAGTTGTCAACGCCTTACAAAGATGGCACATTTCATTCCCATGAAGGGTTCGCCTTTCGGCAATCCAAACGGCAGAGACTTTTCTTGTACAAAGGATTTTATTAAGACAATATAAGATGGAGTACATACTGGCGATGACAAAAGCAACTTGAGTGTCCATGAGGTCACAGATGTGATCACAAAATGAATGTTTACAGAACCATAACAAGATCAAACAGCATATATATCAAAATTGTAATTTTGTTTCTACTTCATCTTGGTCAGGTAAAGGCCTGATCCGAGAATAATTAAACATAAGAGACATAGCATAGTAGAGAATTGAAATAGGAATCAGAAAGAATAGAGGGAGAAAAAGGACCAACGTCCCTTATATCAAAAGGAGCGCAGGGTCGAATCTGGATGGATGACTATAGGCTATCCAAGGTTGCCAGACCCTCAAGAACTTCTTGTGGGTGTCCGCAAGAATGAACGTCAGCTTCTCATTTATCATGATGTCATTGACGCAATTTTTGACCCTTTCGAAACTAAGTGCGGGCATTTTCCACGCCTTGGCAATAGTCAATTTAGTTGCAGTAAAGATATGCATTGCAAGCTGACATTCAGGACGAAGTAGCTCCTCTATGGGCTTGCATAAAAGCGCTTCATAGGGATCTCTTTTTAAGTTAGAGTGAAATAAATAGCGTAGTAAAGAGTATGACCGGACCTAGAGCCTGCGGGCCTTCGGACACTCCCACCAAATATGTGCCATTGTGCCCTCCTGAGAACACCCTCGGAAACAAAGCGGGGAGTACGTTGGGATGAACCATGCCAGTCTGGCCAGGGTATAGTACCACAGGTAGAGCACTTTATAAGCGTTTTCCAGAATTAAAACATTATGGGATGATTTGGAGAGCGCCATCGTCATGGCGCGCCAGTCTTCTGGATCTAAATGTCCCCCAAGCTCCTTTTCCCACTGTGCATGGTGTTGCCGCATTGGTAATTTGTTATGGGAGATAATTGCCGAATAGATTAATGAGATTAAGCCTGGAGTCTGAGGTCTGGATCTACAAAGGCTTTCGAATGGAGTCAAGGTATAAGGTTTAGGTCTAAACTATATCAGTTGTTGAAGCCAGTGTCTTATTTGTATGTAGCTGTAGTGTTCTCGGAGGGGAATATCATGGGAGGAGCGCAACATATCAAACGTAAGTATTCTAGTTGGGGTGAACAGAGAGTGCAAATCGACAAATCCATTCTCGGTCCACCAAGAAAATTGTTTTGGATTGTCACGTCCCAGGGGGAACAATGGGCAATATAACGGACGGAGCAAAGGTAGGTGAGGGGATATTAAGCCTGCCAAAAACTTGACTGAGTCCCAGATCCGCAGGGTATGAGCCAGGCACAGACGCAGGTGGGCGATGTACCCGGGGGAGCCAAGGGACTGAGGCGAGCGGAATCAGGTGAGAACCTATCAGGTCGATTGTGGCCCACAGTGGCATTTGATATGACTCGTGTAGGCGGGAAAGTGGAGCTATATTTGCTGCTACATAATGAGCCTGCAGATTAGGGACCGAAAGACCACCTGTAATTCTACGAGCATACATCACTTGTTTGTTAATCCTGGCTCTAGTGGAGCCCCAAACAAATTTCAAAATTTTTCGCTCATGTATGCGTAGGATGTGAGAAGGGATAGGGGCTGGCAGGACCCTAAAATAGTAAAGTAACTTTGTCAGGTACGTCATGTGGATGGCTGTAATCCGACCAAACCAAGAGATCGGGAGGTGGGACCAGGAAGACAGCATCGCAGTTCATTTACAAAAAAGGGGAGGAAAATTCGCCTGGTACAGTCTTTCTTTTTTTTTTTTTACAGTCTTTCATATGACGGGGTGAGTCTGAGTCCCAGATACGGTAACGCGACCGTCCACTGAAATGAGAAGGCACTTTTCAAAGTCTCCAAGTCTGAAGCGGGAAGGCCTAGGGACATTGCCTTTGATTTTGCCGGGTTCACCGAGAGGCCCGAGAAGGACGCAAATGTACCCAAGAGGGAGAACAAATTGGGGAGAGTGATCCTGGGGTTGGTTAGGGACAGCAGGATATCGTCCGCAAAAAGTGAAATTTTATGGGAGACGCCCGCCACCTCCACCCCTGTTATATCTGCGTGAGATCGGATTACCTCTGCCAAAGGCTCGAGTGCCAAGATAAATAGTAGTGGGGACAATGGGCAGCCCTGACGGGTCCCCCACCTAATAGGGAACAGGAGTGATTCAAACCCGCAGTACTTGACCTTGGCCTGGGGGGTATCGTAAAGTGTCGAAATCCAGCAGAGAAAAGAAGCACCAAAGCCGTAGTGTCGGAGAACCTTTGCTAAATATGGCCAGGACAGAGTGTCAAAGGCTTTATTTACATCCAATGACAAAAACATTGTGGTTAGAGATCTACTGTGAGTTATGTGTTGGATTTGGAGTAGACGCCTAATTGGGTCACCTGCATGTCTCTGCGGGACGAACCCCACCTGATCCTTCTTAATCAACCGCGGTAAAAAGGTATTCAGGCGGCTGGCCAGGATTTTAGTCAGTATTTTCATATCTATATTGATGAGCGGCGAAATTGGCCGGTAATTGGCCCAGGAGGAATGGTCACGGTCCGGTTTTGGAATCATCACTATAATAGCCGTTAGGAGGTTAGGGGTGAATCGTTGACCATTCTTGGCGGAATTAAACATAGCCACCAAGTGGGGGGCTAGAATGTCAGCGAACTTCCTATAGTGTAACACTGTGTAACCATCCGGGCCCGGTCTCTTGCTCACCTTTAGGTCTTTGATGCATTGTAGGATCTCAGATACCTGAATATCCTTATCCATCAGGGACGCATGAGCCTCCGATAAGGAGGGTAGTGCTAGACTGTTTAAAAAGGAGTCAAGACTCTGAGTAGAGGATTGTTCGGGGGCTTGGTAAAGGGTTGTTAAACGTTGGCGGAATTCGTCCAAAATGCGGACGGGGTTACTTGTAAGGATGTTATGTCGGGTACGGAGAGCAATAGGGGTGTACTTTGGCACAAAGGTCCGCAATCTATTGGCCAGCATCGTGTTAGGTTTGTTCGCCCTGACGTACCATTTCTGTCTCGCCCAGCGCAGTGTTCACTCAGCTTCGTCAGTTAAGCATAAGTCTAATTCTGTACAGGCCTGGTCTAGGAGTTTACGTTTAACAGGGGTGGGGGTCTGCTTAAAAGTTTGTGCTGCAGTCTCTAGGCGCTGTTCCAGAACAGTCCTGGCCTGCTTCCTCTCCCTTTTCCTCTTAGATGCCAATTGAATAATTCCTCCCAGAGAACCGCCTTATATGCTTCCCATATTACTACAAGGGAGGATACCGAACCCATGTTAAGTTGAAAGTAGTCGACTGTCGCTTGGCGGATATCTGTCAGGACCTCATCGAAACATAAAAGAGAGTCATTCATTGTCCAAGGTGAGCATTAGGGCTTGCTGAGTAATTAGTGACAGACCACCAGCACCGGGTCATGGTCCGACCAAGGGGCTGCCAGGATGGATGCAGTAACAACTAGTAGAAGGTGTTTTCGTAAGATAAACATATGGTCGATCCTGGAGTGTGAGTGATGAGGATGGGAATAATGGGTATAGTCTCTATCCGAGGGATGGAGCTCACGCCAGACGTCTACTAAGTCAAGGATCGTGAGAATCGTTGGGCTTCAGGGACATGGGTATTTATCAAGGGTGGGGCACAAGGCAACATTAGAGTTCCCTGGCAAGAGTAGAGTACCCTTCTGGTGGGTTCTCAATAGTGTACAAATATGCGACAGAAAGGGCCCTGCATGTATGTTAGGGGCAGAGACTTTTATTAAAGAAATTGTCCGCCTCCACGGTCTTCCCACCAACATTGTTTCTGATCGAGGGGTGCAGTTCACTTCCCGGGTCTGGAAGGCTATATGCTCAGCTTTAGGAATCAAATTGGCCTTCTCCTCTGCCTACCACCCACAGACCAATGGTCAGACGGAGAGGGTGAATCAGACCCTGGAGCAGTACCTGCGTTGCTATTCTTCCTTTGCCCGTGACGATTGGGTCTCCCTGCTACCGGTAGCCGAGTTTGCCTATAACAACTCTATTCACTCCGCCACCAACCAATCACCACTTTGGGGCGAACCTCGGCTACCATCCCTCCTTCCTACCCAACTTGATGCCTGAAAGCACGGTACCTGCCATACAGGACATTACCAGCTTCCTTGAAGAGAATAATAAGCTTCTCCAGGAGACTCTGGTTGTCCACCAAAAACCTGAGGTTTTCTTGCCCCTCAAGAAAACTGGGACCTGCAGTCGATGATGGAGATCATACGAATGGCACCACCACTGCCATAGATCATAGAGGCGCTATCGATAATACTGGACTGGCAGATCCCAGAATGGCTGGAACGCATGCCAATGCGCTAGACCGGAAGCGCGATCGCTTCTTGCTTTCCAGTAAATTGACTGAACATCCGCCTTCCGCACTTCCGGTGACGTCATCTCCTTTATGATACTCCGGAAGTGTAACCACCCAAATCGCTCCACACTGGAAAGCATTTCCACCAGAGAGGACCACTGATTTCTCCATAAAATGTATAAAGCCCAATAAAAACTATTTGGCTGCCCCATTTGATCTCCTGTTTGGCTGGTCCTTAATAGGCTCCCAGCCAAACATTATAAATAGGCTTATGAACTATCTATTCCGACATGTAAAAAGGAGGGGAAGGCTAAAGAAACCTGGCCTAATCAGACGAGATACATGACTGGATGTGAAACCTTACAGCAAATAGCTCCTGGGGCAGACTGGCACTAGAGAGCTCGCTGCTGAGTCCACTCGGTGGAGAATGCTCCTGGGCTAGATGATACACGCTAATGCAATTAGATCAGTGAACCATTAAGATAGCCATATACAAACATTAAAATGGATATATCTATATGAATATAGGTTAAAAAAAAAATGTATATATATATATATATAAAATGTATTAGACTATATATAATAATGGACACATAGGTTAAAAAATTATTATAGATAATAAATAATTAAAATACCAGACTCCTTTTTAACCACTATGTTATTCAGGAATTCATTTGATTCTAGTACTGTTGGATGGTTTACTGTTTGATGTATATAGACTAAGATGTTACAATGTCATAATTTACTCATTCTAGTGATGCTGATGTGGCCCATCTGCATTCAAAAATGAGAATATAATTATAGTAGTAGAGAAGATGCATATTTTTAAAAAACTAGAAGAGAGGTGAGAATATAACAATATGTAGATATACATTTGTTCAAATTCCACATATTGCTTGAGTACAAAAACCTGTTTTAGGAGGATACTAAAAGCTACTTCTGCGAAAAGGAGGGAGGAGAAAAAAGATGGGGGGAACAGGGAGGGGGAAACCGAGTGTAAAGATGTTTACCGGATGGCCCTGTGAACCTCAAGAATCTTCATTGAGTCCCACAGGGGCCAAAGACCCTAGGGTGAAGATCCAATAAGCCTCTCTCTTGCACAGCTGGAATCTTCTCCCATTGTCAAGGTCTCCCCCTATAGCCTCAATACCAAAGACCCTCATGCCTGATGAATCCCCATTGTGTTGTTGTCTGAAATGCCGAGGGACAGAATAATTGTCCTTTGGTTTGACTTTTTCAGTGTCATTTTTGCCCAAAATGCTGCATTTGTGCAAATCTTACAATAAGCGGGCGTATCGTACGCCCCACGTATAGTAGGCCACATGGACAAATAAGACCATAGACTATATGTGTAGTCCCACAATTGATGAACTGCTTGATCCTGTAGGTGTAACCATCGGATCCTAACACTTCCTTTTTCCTGTGCCACATGAAAGAACAGGACCCACAATTCTTTAAACCACATTTATAACTTCCTGTTTGATCAAAGATTGAGGATCAAGGGCCCCTATGTATAGGCTGATTGTTTCAGGGTTTACAAACTCTGCTGGGTGCTATATGGCTCCTGAGGTCTCTAAAGACAATCTCTGGCCTGGGTGGTAATACTTTTCCCAGGACCGGGTCCTGCCTTAGGATTTTTCAATTCCTCTGTAACACATGTTGTATCTGAAAGGTCTTTGTGTTATAAGTAGTGCTAAATCTGATAGAGTCTAACCGAGCCACATGAGCATCCTTATTCTTACACTTGGACCCATTAGCAAGCAGGTTCCCGCCTAATGGTTCTTCCTCGCTGTACAGTGCCCAATATTTTTTTATAGGCCTCTTCTATACAATCCTCTCTATACCCTTTCTCAAGAAATTTCTATCTGAGAACGGCTCCCTGTACTTCATAATCATCTCTCCTAGTGCAGGTCCTATGTAATCTGCAAAACTGTCCAAAAGGAATGTTTTTGATCCACCTGGGATGGTGGTTGTTTTTTGCATGTAAATAGGAGTTACCTGCACTAGGTTTAAAATGAGTCTTAGAGAGGATGCTGCCATCCTCATCCATTCGGAGTTCTAGGTCTAGGAAGACCAGATGGGTATCGTCAATTTGCTATTAGTTAAATAGTGCTCAACCGCCTCTAGGCCATGGTGGTGTTCTATCGACGTATACAATGATGCTACGTCTAAAGAAAAACACTTATATTCTGAACTCCATTTGTAGGAAGACAGAATATCCAACATGTGGCCCGAATCTTTGACATACAAAGGTACTGCTGTGACTATATCTTGGAGGAAATAATCTAAGTAGCAGCCCAAATTGCTGGTTATGCTGTCAATACCTGCTATTATTTGGTCTCCCTGGGGGATTCACCAGATCCTTGTGGACCTTGGGTATATGTAGAAGTGTGGGGTCACTGGATGCTGCCTGAACAGAAACTGATACTCACTTTTCGTGTGGTGGTTACACTTATGGATGGTGCCTCTACGATCTATGGAAGTGGTGGCGCCATTCGTATGATCTCCGTCATTTAGGAATTGCTAACCAAGACGGGCTGGGGAGTAGAGAGGAAAGAAGTGTCATTCTTTCTTCATATTTGCTATGGTATGGGAAACCCAGTAGGTGTATACCTTTTTATACTTATCTGGACGTGATCCTTTCTTTGCTTATCTTATTGCACTATATTGATCAAGTGTTCACACATGAGAACCTGGTGTGGCGGGGGAGGTACAGGACAGGATTGTGTGAACCCGTCACAATGAAGCCCACGCCCATTTTTGGGCAGGGTAACATGGGACCACACCCTCCCCACTATGTCATTCCTGGGTATATAGGTATGTTGTTGGGACATGGTAAACTTGGATCGGAGGAAGAGGTTTGAACCTCGAAATGCGTCAGCCAGCCTGTGTAGGACATCATTTACATGTGACATACTAGAGTATGGATGTGAAGTTATTTCAAGATTCAATATGCTTTTTACAAGAGATTGTTTGTGAGTATGTTTTTATGTTTTTCCATTAAACATTGAGGATAATGTTTGCCACCTTTGCCCTGGGCACCAGATGACCTTGTCACGGCACTGGCTGTACATAATGTGTGAATCATTAAACATCATCTGGTGGGGTACTTGAAAGCTAAACTTGAGAGTCCCGGATGTACTATTTATAACATGGAATGATAAATCATACTTGATATAACATATTATATCATGCTAAGGTTGATTGTTTTTTAAAGTAATGCTGGATGAAATACTGCTTTACCCCTAGTCCAGCCTTTTTCAACCTTCTTACACCAGGCAAGAATAAGCCTTGAAATAATTTTCAGGTCTCAGGGAACCCCTGCTAAAATATAATAAGCTAATTTGTGCGATCAGTAGGTTTTAAATATAATACATAAATGAATAAAGAATAGGGTATACCTAGAGTATCTGGCTACCAGAGCGGATTATTTTTTGCACTGTTATTATTATTTTTGTAAAAATATTAATAATAATAATGGCAGTGAAAATTGTAACATCCATTTACATTGATGGTCAGTAAAAGAAATGCCCCCCTCGCACTGGTGGTCAGTAGTAGATCACCCTCTTACACTGGTGGTCAGTGGAGAAGTGCCCCTTACATTAGTGGTCAGTGGAGAAGTACCCTCTACATTGGTGGTCAGTGTGCTACCCTCTAACATTAGTGATTAGTAGTAACAGCAGCAAGGTTGGAAGTAGCCGCACTCAAACGATCCAATTTCCAAAAACGATTTTATTGCATCAAAGGGTGATATAGACAACGAACTAAAGGTCCTACTGACGCGTTTCGCACCCTACAGTAGGTGCTTACTCATAGCTTGACCAAAATATGTGAACAGTGCATATATATAACCAAGCATACATAGTAATTAAACAATCAAGAGATCGAACAATTAGACAATTGACATCAATAGGGATTCACAGCAAAACCTGGATAATGTGTACGTGGCCAAAAATATCTTTGTATGTACAACGCAATATTATGCATAGAATAGTGATAAAATGAAAGAAAACACCAAGTACACTAACTTAAGGTATAACCGTGATCACATGTGGACATTAAATTGACCCTCTATATGATAAACCAATTCAATGTCCTGACATAGTGACTGATGAAAGTGTTATAAATATATGCCATTACACATGTGATAAATATAACAATATCATTGGAGATACCCTAATCAATAAGTGAAATAACAGTGAAATGATGAATGTAAATCCACATAACACAGCATAAGTAAAATCAATCTGGAGATATATGTAATCTCACATGTGTAGATATAAAAAACGATCCCCAAATCCCATTGTGTATGAGTCCATGCACGATGTGATTTAACGTAAAAAAAAAAACCCCAAAAAGCAGTGTCGGATCGTGCTGTGTCCAATCTACATTTCTAACGGTGAGACTGGGACTGGCCATGTGTCATGAAAGAGAACCTCCAAGAGTAAACTATCATTAACTTAAGACAGAACTTTGTCTCAACCAAGCATGACCCCAATCCCATGGTATCGCTCCGTGCATGAGCCCATACACCGAACGACCCATGCCTGGGAGGTAGTACAGAGGCGAGACTTTGGGCAGAATACAAATGTAAATGTGTCTTAAGAGATATAATAGGATGAGAACACAAGGAGGACAACAAAAACAAAAGCCAAAACACACGGAAATGCACAACCCGAAAGCTCCAGTGTAAAAAAGATCAAAAAGTCCCGGCACCGTATCAGGTCAAAATGAAAAAGAGAGGACACCCACTCCCCTGATGCGAACACAATACATTTAGATAGTAACCAAATCCTGACCCTACCCGACTCAATGGCATCACATCGCATGTGAACCGGCATACACAGTGTGACTAATGTCGCGTAAGGGTAAATCTAGACGGATTAACTATATGTCATTATTTTTTTTCTTCTCTCCCCTCCTACTCTTCTTCCTCCCCCCCTCCCTTCCCCCTGTGATTCATTTTACCTTATTGTGATAATGACATATAGTTAATCCGTCTAGATTTACCCTTACGCGACATTAGTCACACAGTGTATGCCGGTTCACATGCGATGTGATGCCATTGAGTCGGGTAGGGTCAGGATTTGGTTACTATCTAAATGTATTGTGTTCGCATCAGGGGAGTGGGTGTCCTCTCTTTTTCATTTTGACCTGATACGGTGCCGGGACTTTTTGATCTTTTTTACACTGGAGCTTTCGGGTTGTGCGTTTCCGTGTGTTTTGGCTTTTGTTTTTGTTGTCCTCCTTGTGTTCTCATCTTATTATATCTCTTAAGACACATTTACATTTGTATTCTGACCAAAGTCTCGCCTCTGTACTACCTCCCAGGCATGGGTCGTTCGGTGTATGGGCTCATGCGCGGAGCGATACCATGGGATTGGGGTCATGCTTGGTTGAGACAAAGTTCTGTCTTAAGTTAATGATAGTTTACTCTTGGAGGTTCTCTTTCATGACACATGGCCAGTCCCAGTCTCACCGTTAGAGATGTAGATTGGACACAGCACGATCCGACACTGCGTTTCGGGTTTTTTTTTTAAGTTAAATCGCACCGTGCATGGACTCATACACGATGTGATTTGGGGATCGTTTTTTATATCTACACATGTGAGATTACGTATATCTCCAGATTGATTTTACTTATGCTGTGTTATGTGGATTTACATTCATCATTTCACTGTTATTTCACTTATTGATTAGGGTATCTCCAATGATATTGTTATATTTATCACATGTGTAATGGCATATATTTATAACACTTTCATCAGTCACTATGTTTCACTATGTCAGGACATTGAATTGGTCTATCATATAGAGGGTCAATTTAATGTCCACATGTGATCACGGTTATACCTTAAGTTAGTGTACTTGGTGTTTTCTTTCTTTTTATCACTATTCTATGCATAATATTGCGTTGTACATACAAAGATATTTTTGGCCACGTAAACATTATCCAGGTTTTGCTGTGATCCCTCCTGATGTCAATTGTCTAATTGTTCAATTAGTCTTGATTGTTTAATTACTATGTATGTTTGGTTATATATATGCACTGTTCACATATTTTGGTCAAGCTATGAGTAAGCACCTACTGTAGGGTGCGAAACGCGTCAGCTGGACCTTTCGTTCGTTGTCTATATCACCCTTTGATGCAATAAAATCGTTTTTGGAAATTGGATCGTTTGAGTGCGGCTACTTCCAACCTTGCTGCTGTTACTACTTGATTGCTTCATCAGCCTGCACCTGCCCTTGTGAGTCAGCACACCAGATCCACACGAGCTGTGTTACCCTCTGAGCGGTGAGCCTGCACTATTAGTGATTAGTGTAGTGCCCTATTACATTAACACTTAGTTAGCGCCCTCATACATTTGTGGTCAATGTATTGCCCACTTACATTGGTGGTCAGTGCAGTGCCCTCTCACACTAGTGATCATTAGTATAGTACTCTTACATTGTTGGACAGTGTAGTGCCTTCTTAAACTGGTATTCGGTGAAGTTCCTGGTGGTCACTGGTCATTGCAGTGCTCTTAAACATTGGTGATCAGTGTAGTCCCTCTTACACTGGTGATCAGTGTAGTGCCCTCTTGCTTTTCAAGATCAGTGTAGTGCCTCATACAATATCTCACAAAAGTGAGTACACCCTCATATTTTTGTAAATATTTTATTATATCTTTTCATGTGACAACACTGAAGAAATGACACTTTTCTACAATGTAAAGTAGTGAGGGTACAGCTTGTATAACAGTGTACATTTGCTGTCCTCTCAAAATAACTTACACACAGCCATTAATGTCTAAACCACTGGCAACAAAAGTGAGTACACCCCTAAATGAAAATGTCCAAATTGGGCCCAATTAGCCATTTTCCCTCCCCGGTGTCACGTGACTCGTAAGTGTTACAAGGTGTCAGGTGTGAATGGGAACAGGTGTGTTAAATTTGGTTTGATCGCTCTCACTCTCACATACTGGTCACTGGAAGTTTAACATGGCACCTCATGGCAAAGAACTCGCTGAGGATATGAAAAAAAGAACTGCTGCTCTACATAAAGATGGCCTAAGCTATAAGAAGATTGCCAAGACCCTGAAACTGAACTGCAGCATGGTGGCTAGGACCGTACAGTAGTTTAACAGGACAGGTTCCATTCAGAACAGACCTCACCATGGTCGACCAAAGAAGTTGAGTTCATGTGCTCAGCATCATATCCAGAGGTTGTCTTTGGGAAATAGACGTATGAGTACTGCCAGCATTGCTGCAGAGGTTGAAGGGGTGGGGGGTCAGCCTGTAAGTGCTCAGCCCATATGCCGCACACTGCATCAAATTGGTTGGCATGGCTGTCATCTCAGAAGGAAGCCTCTTCTAAAGACGATGCACAAGAAAGCCTGCAAACAATTTGCTGAAGACAAGCAGACTAAGGACATGGATTACTGGAACCATCTCCTGTGGTCTGATGAGACCAAGATAAACTTATTTGGTTCAGATGGTGTCAAGTGTGTGTGGCGGCAACCAGGTGAAGAGTACAAAGACAAGTGTGTCTTGACTACAGTCAAGCATGGTGGTGGAGGTGTCATGGTCTGGGGCTGCATCAGTGCTGCCGGCACTGGGGAGCTACAGTTCATTGAGGGAACCATGAATGCCAACATGTACATGACATACTGAAGCAGAGCATGATCCCCTCCCTTCAGAGACTGGTCTGCAGGGCAGTATTCCAACATGATAACAACCCCACTGCCTTGCTAAAGAAGCTGAGGTTAAATGTGATGGACTGGCCAAGCTTGTCTCCAGACCTAAACCCTACTGAGCATCTGTGGGGCATCCTCAAATAGAAGGTGGAGGAGCGCAAGTTCTCTAACATCCACCAGCTTCGTGATGTTGTCATGGAGGAGTGGAAGAGGACTCCAGTGGTAACCTGTGAAGCTCTTGTGAACTCCATGCCCAAGAGGGTTAAGGCAGTGCTGGAAAATAATGGTGGCCACAGAAAATATTGACACTTTGGACCCAATTTGGACATTTTCACGAAGGGGTGTACTCACTTTTGTTGCCAGCGGTTTAGACATTAATGGCTGTGTGTTGTGTGTCGGTAATTACAGATTTGGCGACCGTTGTTTTCACTCATGTGGGGAAGCACTTTTACAGGTTTAA
>BLSH010197664.1:2026358-2044853 GCA_018402905.1 Glandirana rugosa
CGATGTTACATTTCATCACTCACATGTCGAACATATTGTCACATTTAAACGACAGTGGAGTTTTATTGAGTTGAGTTATTTTGAGGTGACAGCAAATTTACACTGTTATACAAGCTGTACACTCACTACTTTACATTGTAGCAAAGTGTAATTTCTTCAGTGTTGTCACATGAAAAGATATAATAAAATATTTACAAAAATGTGAGGGGTGTACTCATTTTTGTGAGATACTGTACATTGGTGGTCAGTGTAGTGTCCTAATACATTGGTGGTCAATGTAGTTCACTTTTGCATTGATAATCAGTGTAGTGCCCTCATACATTTATGGCCAGTGTAGTTCCCGCATACATTTGTGGAAAACATAGTGC
Organism: Glandirana rugosa; assembly: GCA_018402905.1. NCBI lineage: Eukaryota > Metazoa > Chordata > Amphibia > Anura > Ranidae > Glandirana > Glandirana rugosa. Next base: position 2,026,727 of record BLSH010197664.1, read on the forward strand.
CCTTAAACATTGGTGGTTGGTGTAGTGCCCTCTTACATTGGTGAACAGTGTAGTGCCCTCTTACATTTGTGGTCAGTATACTGCCCTCTAACATTGCCATCATACACTGGTGATCAGTATAGCGCCCTATTACAATAATAGTTAGTGCCCTCATACATTGGTGGCCAATGTATTGCCTTCTTACATCGCTGGTCAGTAGACAAAAACTTTTTACAATGTTGGTCAGTGCAGGGTCGTCTTTAATACTGATTGGACCCTGGGCAAACATTTTATTGCTCCCCCCCCCCCCTTGAAATGTCTTCCTCCACCTGCTCTGAGATATACAAAAAATAGCAGTTTACTAAATCAGATCAGGCAGCCATTGCAATTGGTTGCCAGAGGTTACAAAGTATCATTACCGCTCACTGACTGGCTGCTAGAGGTTACAGCACACATTATGGTTACTGATTATTTGCTAGAGGTTACAGCACATGACTTCTGCTTGTTTATTGGTTGCTAGAGATTACTGTACATCAATACTGCTCACTGATTGGTTTCTAGAGGTTACTGGACATTATTACCCCTCACTAATTGGTTGATAGAGGTTACTGCACATTATTACCGCTTACTGATTGGTTGCTAGAGGTTAGTGCACATCATTACTTGTCACTGCTAAAGGTTACAGCATATCATCTCCTCACTGCCTGCACACCATGAAATTGGGAGGTGAGGGAACCCACCAATAGACAGAAAACTCCTAGGGATCCTAGGACTCCTGTGATCAGTGGCAATGCTGGGGGGCTGGGGGTGTGATCAGTGGTAATCCTGGGGGGTTGATGGGATCAGTGGCAATGGTGGGGGAATGGAATTAGTTATGAGGCACTATACTGTGGCAAATTCTGAATCATGTAGAGCAAAGGTGGAGATCTTTGGTAAGTATATAGTGGGGGATTCTACACTGACCACCAATGTAACGGGGAATTTACAATGATCACAAATGCGAGGGGGGATTTACACTGACCACCAATGTGAGGGGGGCTTTGCACTAACCACCATGTAATGGGGGGATTTTATGTCACCCACCAATATAAAGAGGGATTTCTACACTGAAACCAATGTAATATAAGCATTTACACCAGTCACCAATGTAAGGGGGAATATACAATGACCTCCATGTAAGGGGGAGTTTACACTGACAACCATTGTCAATAAGATTTGTACTAACCACCAATGTAAGGTGACACTTCTACCTCGACCACCAATGTTAAGGGGGATTTACAACGGCCACCAATGTAAATTCTGCACTTATCACCAATGTAAAGGGAAATGCACACTGATCACCAATGTAATGAAGAATTTACACTGACAATGTAATGGGGGATTTTACATCAACAACCAATAAAGGGGGATTTCTACGCTGGCCACCAACGCAAGGCTGGATTTACACTCATCATGAATTTAAAGGGGGCTTCTACATGGACCACCAATGTAAGGGAGGATTCAAAACTGACCACAAATGCAAGTTTGGATTTTTTTTTACCGATTACCAATATAAAGAGGAGTTTCTTCACTGGCCACCCATGTAATGGGAATTTACACTGACCACTAATGTAATGGGGATTTACACTGACCACTAATGTAATAGGAGCATTCACAGTAACCACCAATGTAAGGAGGGATTTACACTGACCACTAATGTAATAGGAGCATTCACAGTAACCACCAATGTAAGGAGGGATTTACACTGACCAATAATGTAATGGGGATTTACACTGACCACTAATGTAATAGGAGCATTCACAGTAACCACCAATGAAAGGAGGGATTTACACTGACCACTAATGTAAGGGGGACCTTCACACTGGCCACTAGTGTGAATGAAAGGATTGTACACCAAGCCCCAATGTATTGAGAAGATTTCCACTCATACTTTACACGGGAACGCATGCAAAATCATTTTCCTGACACCACAGAAACGTACTGCCCTTTAGCAGATACACAGCAGTGCCATTAGTTGTTAATGACACCCTCATGCATCTGCTGAGATGTGCGTATTCACATGCACCAAAATTCACCGTGCTGTGGCACAATGTTATTTTGAAAAAGAGTTCCACCTCCAATTTGCTTACCTTTGCAGAACAGGCAGATGTTATGCTTAATGACCACAGTTGTAGGCAGGATTTTTAGACATGCCCCTTTACCTCCCCAGTGGGCAGCATTCAGCAGAGGTGATGGTGGATATGACCTTAGGGAGGCCTAATATACATATGAATGCGCCTCTATTTACATATCAATGCCATTGGTCCGTGCTATTTACATATTAATGCCGCCGCTAATTACATATAAATGCAGGTTATTTAACATGTAAACACAGGGTCTGCAGGTGTGTCATCTGTACACGGCAATAGGGCAGAGCTAGGCAGCATTAGTAACAGAACTTCACACGGGACACAGCATGGGGGCCAAAGGGCCAAAGGAATTTAAACTGGGATAGTTGGCAAGTATGAGGCAGCTGCTTTGGGCCCCACAACAATGGTGGGAACTTATGGCAGCTGCCCCTTTTGCGCTGCCTTAAAGACGGCCCTGGGTCAGTGTAGTGTCCTATTACATCAGTGCTTAGTGTCGTGCCCTATTGCACTGGTGATCAGTGTAGCGTCCTATTACGTTGGTGATCAGTGTAGTGTCCTATTACATTGGTAATCAGTGTAGTGTCCTATTACACTGGTGGTCAGTATAGTGTCCTATTATATTGGTGATCAGGGTACTGTTCTATTACACTGGTGATCAGTGTAGTGTCCTATTACGCTGGTGATCAGTGTAGTGTCCTATTACACTTATGATCAATGTAGTGTCCTATTACGCTGGTGATCAGTGTACTGTTCTATTACACTGGTGATCAGTGTAGTGTTCTATTACATTGGTGATCACTGTAGTGTCCGATTACATTGGTGATAACTGTAGTGTCCTATTACATTGGTGATTAGTGCAGTGTCCTATTACACTTATGATCAGTGTAGTGTCCTATTACACTTATGATCAATGTAGTGTCCTATTACACTTATGATCAGTGTAGTTTCCTATTACACTGGTGATCAGTGTAGTGTCCTATTACACTTATGATGAGTGTAGTGTCCTATTACACTTATGATCAGTGTAGTTTCCTATTACGCTGGTGATCAGTGTAGTGTCCTATTACACTGGTGATCAGTGTACTGTTCTATTACACTGATGATCAGTGTAGTGTTCTATTACATTGGTGATCACTGTAGTGTCCTATTACATTGGTGATAACTGGAGTGTCTTATTACATTGGTGATTAGTGCAGTGTCCTATTACATTGGCAATCAGAGTAGTGCCCTATTACATTGGTGATCAGTGTAGTGTCCTAATACACTGGTAATAATCAGTGTAGTGTCCTATTACACTTATGATCAGCGTGATGTCCTATTACACCGGTGATCAGTGTAGTGCCCTATTGCACTGGTGATCAGTGTAGTGTTCTATTACACCGGTGATCAGTGTAGTGCCCTATTGCACTGGTGATCAGTGTAGTGTCCTATTACACTGGTGATCAGTGTGGTGTCCTATTACACTTATGATCAGTGTGGTGTCCTATTACACTTATGATCAGTGTGGTGTCCTATTACACTTATGATCAGTGTGGTGTCCTATTACACTTATGATCAGTGTGGTGTCCTATTACATCGGTGATCAGTGTAGTGTTCTATTACACCGGTGATCAGTGTAGTGTCCTATTACACTTATGATCAGTGTAGTGTCCTATTACAACGGTGATCAGTGTAGTGTCCTATTACACTTATGATCAGTGTGGTGTCCTATTACACCGGTGATCAGTGTAGTGCCCTATTGCACTGGTGATCAGTGTAGTGTCCTATTACACTTATGATCAGTGTAGTGTTCTATTACACCGGTGATCAGTGTAGTGTCCTATTACACTGGTGATCAGTGTAGTGTCCTATTACACTTATGATCAGTGTAGTGTCCTATTACACTTATGATCAGTGTAGTGTCCTATTACACTGGTGATCAGTGTAGTGTCCTATTACACTTATGATCAGTGTAGTGTCCTATTACACTTATGATCAGTGTAGTGTCCTACTACACTTATGATCAGTGTGGTGTCCTATTACACCGGTGATCAGTGTAGTGTTCTATTACACCGGTGATCAGTGTAGTGTCCTATTACACTTGTGATCAGTGTAGTGTCCTATTACACTGGTGATCAGTGTAGTGTCCTATTACACTGGTGATCAGTGTAGTGTCCTATTACACTCATGATCAGTGTAGTGTCCTATTACACTTATGATCAGTGTAGTGTCCTATTACACTCATGATCAGTGTAGTGTCCTATTACACTTATGATCAGTGTAGTGTCCTATTACACTTATGATCAGTGTGGTGTCCTATTACACCGGTGATCAGTGTAGTGTCCTATTACACTTATGATCAGTGTAGTGTCCTATTACACCGGTGATCAGTGTAGTGTCCTATTACACTTATGATCAGTGTAGGGTCCTATTACACTCATGATCAGTGTAGTGTCCTATTACACTTATGATCAGTGTAGTGTCCTATTACACTTATGATCAGTGTGGTGTCCTATTACACTTATGATCAGTGTGGTGTCCTATTACACCGGTGATCAGTGTAGTGTCCTATTACACTTATGATCAGTGTAGTGTCCTATTACACTCATGATCAGTGTAGTGTCCTATTACACTCATGATCAGTGTAGTGTCCTATTACACTTATGATCAGTGTGGTGTCCTATTACACCGGTGATCAGTGTAGTGTCCTATTACACTTATGATCAGTGTAGTGTCCTATTACACCGGTGATCAGTGTAGTGTCCTATTACACTTATGATCAGTGTGGTGTCCTATTACACCGGTGATCAGTGTAGTGTTCTATTACACCGGTGATCAGTGTAGTGTCCTATTACACTTATGATCAGTGTGGTGTCCTATTACACCGGTGATCAGTGTAGTGTCCTATTACACTTATGATCAGTGTGGTGTCCTATTACACCGGTGATCAGTGTGGTGTCCTATTACACTTATGATCAGTGTAGTGTCCTATTACACCGGTGATCAGTGTGGTGTCCTATTACACTTATGATCAGTGTGGTGTCCTATTACACCGGTGATCAGTGTAGTGTCCTATTACACTTATGATCAGTGTAGTGTCCTATTACACCGGTGATCAGTGTAGTGTCCTATTACACCGGTGATCAGTGTAGTGTCCTATTACACCGGTGATCAGTGTAGTGTCCTATTACACTTATGATCAGTGTGGTGTCCTATTACACCGGTGATCAGTGTAGTGTCCTATTACACTTATGATCAGTGTGGTGTCCTATTACACCGGTGATCAGTGTGGTGTCCTATTACACTTATGATCAATGTGGTGTCCTATTACACCGGTGATCAGTGTAGTGTTCTATTACACTGGTGATCAGTGTGGTGTCCTATTACACTTATGATCAGTGTGGTGTCCTATTACACTTATGATCAGTGTAGTGTTCTATTACACTGGTGATCAGTGTAGTGTCCTATTACACTTATGATCAGTGTGGTGCCCTATTACACCGGTGATCAGTGTAGTGTCATATCACACTAGTGATCAGTGTAGTGCCCTATTGCACTGGTGATTGGTGTAGTGCCCTATTGCACTGGTGATCAGTGTAGTGCCCTATTGCACTGGTGATCAGTGTAGTGTTCTATTCGATTGTTGAGAAGTGTAGTGTCCTTTTACACTGGTGATCAGTGTAGTGCCTTAATTCAACATTGGTGATCAGTGTAGTGCCCTATTACATTGGTGATCAGTGTAGTGCCTTAATTCAACATTGGTGATCAGTGTAGTGCCCTATTACACTTATGATCAGTGTAGTGTTCTATTACACTGGTGATCAGTGTAGTGTCCTATTAAACCGGTGATCAGTGTAGTGTCATATCACATTAGTGATCAGTGTAGTGCCCTATTGCACTGGTGATTGGTGTAGTGCCCTATTGCACTGGTGATCAGTGTAGTGCCCTATTGCACTGGTGATCAGTGTAGTGTTCTATTTGATTGTTGAGAAGTGAAGTGTCCTTTTACACTGGTGATCAGTGTAGTGCCTTAATTCAACATTGGTGATCAGTGTACTGCCCTATTACATTGGTGATCAGTGTACTTCCCTATTACATTGGTGATCAGTGTAGTGCCCTATTACATTGGTGATCAGTGTAGTGCCCTATTACATTGGTGATCAGTGTACTGCCCTATTACATTGGTGATCAGTGTACTTCCCTATTACATTGGTGATCAGTGTAGTGCCCTATTACATTGGTGATCAGTGTAGTGTCCTATTCACACTGCCCTCTACGAACCACTGGGGGTGTCAGTACAAAGTTAATGACATCCCCAGATCTGTTCGCAGATCGCAGTGTGGACTGTGAATTCGAGCAGGAATCAGATCGCATGGGTGTAAACACCCATGCGATCCAATTCTGGTGCGGACAAAAAAAAGGGTCCTGCACGAGTTTGGTCCAAATGCGATGCAAATTCAGCCATACGGTTTGTGAATCACATGCAATGTCTGGCACCAGTGTGAATCGAGCCTAACAGTGAAGTCTCAATGTTTGATCTCCCTTACTTGTCCCAGCAATTGGCCAGCAATTAACTAGGTCTTGGAGCTGTAATCAGCATGACAACCCTAAAGCTCTTAATAGGTTAGCAAAGGTACTTTGTATACTTTTATCCTGGCTTAATTTAAATAACCGCTAAAGACCTGGACATAGACATTAAACAGCATGGACATCATCTGATCACTTAACAATAATCTTTCAAAACATAATTTCATAAACATATAAATTGATACTGCATGGTCACAAAGAACAGACTGCATGAGCTATTGGCCCTATCAAATGGGAAAAAAAGCATCAGCCAAAAAAACATTGACAGCCTAGCGACACAGAGAATAAATGCTTGGCGGTGTCCACTGGTCCACCAATTATACTGTGCCTAGTAGTTCTATTTATTAAAAGAAAAGTTTGGTCAAAGCTCTTTTGGCCATACCTCTATGGGTCACAGAAGTGCTCTTATTTCTGTACACCTGTTACCCGGATTCAGCCGCCAGTGGGATAAAGTCTGCTGTAGGCTGACGTCACATAGCCGGTCCAGGCTCTGCAGGGATCCCAACAATAATGTCGGGATCCACCCAGATGCCTGACTGGCAGCATCATTGAGAGCCTGAGCCAGCCAACATCTTCCCCCATGGCCCGGCACTCCAGTGAGCACTGGAGGGGCAGAGCAGAGAACCGGTGGCTGACAGTCACTGCTCTGTGCATCAGAACTGATCCGAGAACTGAGGGATCAGCGGTCAGCGGTTTTTGATCCCTCAGTTCTCAGTGATGAGCTGCAGCCATTTAGGTGAGTATAAATGTTTGCACAACTTTCACCAAGAGTCACACATATTTCTAGTTGACTCATAAGTACAAAATGGGTGACACTTAGGTGAAAGGTGATAAACAGACCCATAGGTGTACCTTTAGTATACTGTGCTGATTTTTACAACAGGACAGTCACCTAAAGTGACACTAAACAAAAACCTAATTCTCCAAAAATCATCCATAAACATCCACTACATAATGGCCGTGTAATGATTTTTTTCATGCAATATTTCTTACTGTCTGTATTCTCCTCCCAGAGCTCCCAAATCTCCCTTTTTCCCCTCATTTCCACTTTTTTGGAATGAGCAGTTGTGGTCAAGTGCAGCGCTATATGCATACTACGCATCCCCTAGTGCATAGACTATCTTGAGAGTGAGCAAGAGAGGGTGGCTACGCTCCTACATACCGTGGGACCATGGAGAATGAATGTAGCCACCACCTAACAGGAAGTTGGGTAGCAGCAGCAGCAGCAAAAAAATGGAGATCTGGAGGAGGCTGAGAACAATAGAAGGTACTTTTTAAATTAAGAATACATACTTGAATAAAATATTTTTTAAACTAGAATTTAGTGTCACTTTAATGCGATCATTTCCTGCAGGATATAAAAAAAAACTGGTAAACAGCGACTAGACTTAGCTCTTTGATCAGTCACCATATCAAGTCCATATTGAAGAGATAAGAACAGGTTTACAGGCAGAGCAAAGGTTTTAACACTGCCCAGAATATGGCAGCTAGGACAAATGTCTAAGAAACCTGGGTGGGCTTCTGTCATAACTGCGGGACATGAACTGTCTGCTCTTTCCTTGGAAAGCAGACTCCCCACTACGTCCCATCATCAAGTATGCTGTCAGAAGAGAAAGAAAGAAGTAAGACGCCCCAAGCTATTGTGGGACTACATGTCTCAGCTGCAACCCAACTTCATGTCCACATACGAGAACACTAAAACTTATAGACCAACAAATGGTACATGGCTTTATACGTTCCATAAGAACAACTGGCAATGAAAAAAGTGCCAAAAAAGGGAAAGAGCGATCATCTTACTGTTCTGACTCTCAAAAATTGTTTTGATTCCGATTGGTGGCTATTCAGTGTAGCACTTTGCACACCAACACCATTGTTTAAAGGGAAACAGTAAGGATAGAATTATGGGGGCTGCCATTGCTGGCTTCCTTTTAAAGGAGCAGGTAATGGTGCTGTCATCTGGATCCTGGCTAAACAAACTAACATCACTAACCTGTAACAAGATCCCAGCCAGAAAAGTCTAAACTTCCACCCTGCATACTAATTCCAGCTCCGAGTGGTAAGTCTTGGATCCCGTGTCTTTAATAGTCAGGAATGACAGCTCTTATCATTTCTTTCCTCTTCGGTTTGCTTTAGAGCTAGATCCAAAAGTCTGTGGGTTTCACATTGTCAACAAAAATAACGGAGATTGAGCAATAAGAAAAAAGAAAGTGATATAAAGCCACACACATTACACTTCAGTTACTACATTAAACGGGGGAAATAATTTGTTCTAAAAGGTTAGCCAGGAGCTATGATGAGTTCATATGATACCTCTGCTTTTGCAGCATAAAGTCCCAAAAAGGGGAATACACTTTCCTTCCAATCTGCTTTTGCAACTTGTCACTTTAAATAAATAGCTTATTCATTAACTGCAAAGTGCTGCGGTGATGCAAAAGTTGCAACATCCCATAGCAACCAGTTCACATTTCAGTATACAGTAGTCAGGGCTGGCAAGGATCATTTCTAATTAGTGGGTCACAGCCTTTTGCCGTACTGAACAAGCACATTCGGTTTACTCCCAAAGTGCAATACACTGGTAGCCCATAGCAACCTTCACTGGTACTCTAAACTGAAGAATGCTGCAGTTTGGTTGCTGCAGGCTACAGCACTTTAATTATCTTAGATCCATGCACTACTTCGAATGAGCCTAATCGTGTTTTAATAATTCCTCCCAGCAAGAATAACAATTCACTCTATTTATATCCAAGTTGCTTTCTAGCCAGGAGCTAAATACTTTTTTTCTTTTTTTTTTACAAATTAGCATAACAGAGATTCTGCAGACAAGATCCAAAATGGTCACTTACCTTCTGGAGACAGCAGCTGTTCAACTCAAGCAAAGCTGTCCTCTTTCAGCCAGGCATGATATGCAATCTTTAAATATTTGTAATTTTCCTTTCCATCACTCTGCTGAATTTTACAACCACCTGTACACAGGAGCTGAGGCTGCATGGCTTGTGGGTGGTTACTGATTTGGCTATTGCTATTTAGATCAAGGGGTGTGAGCACCATCTAGTGGAAATTTGGAGGAACTGACTCTGCAGCACTCATCACATGTTTTTTTGGCAGTCTGATTCCAGTTACAGCATATTCCTTGGAAAAGAGACATAAATGCATTGTCTCTAGTGTGATTTAGTATTTTACATTGGCCAGATAGTCAGCCCAGAAGTCTGAAAATGATTTCTTGGCTTAGTCTGTTTCTTTTCCTCTAAAACATATTTTTTTATAGGTTGAGTAATCTTAACACACTGTCAAATAATACTGACTGACCTGTTGATTGGCAAACTTCTTAGAAACTCATATGTGACAGAACAATTACAGAGTGTTCTAGTTGGTTCCCATTAATCAAATTTGAATCAGAAAAAGTAAAAAAAAAAATAATATAAAAAACTTCTGTGTCCTGTATTTTGAATGCATTAGTGCATGTGTGTTTAATTTGCTGCTTTCAGATTTATTCCACCTTTTGCGCTGCTCTTGAATTGGAATTAATTTTTCCATTAGCATTTATAACTGTTGGAACACTGAACTGACAAAAGAAACTATGTACATTTTAAATCATAATAACGTTGTGCATATTAATAAAGAAAGCTGCAGACTAAAAGGTTGTCGTTATCAATTTCATTGTTCTAGGAGAACTGCTGCACAACACCCCACTATGTAATGGACAGTAGGAGATAGGTGGTGTTTTGTAGTTGATTCTGAGTTAACGTTGTCCTGATTCAGAATGAATAAAGTGTTAGACGTAAAGAAAGTACGTTACTAGCAGAATTATTAGGTGAAAATAACGTGAAAAAAAAACCTTGTAAAAAGAAAAGGTTTGGAATACAGAATTGTATTCTGTGCAACAACTACTGTACATGAGTATACATATTCAGTAGAGATATATTCTTCAGCCAGTAGATGGCAGTGTTTAAAAGTTTGTAACTGCATCTACAGTGCATCTGGAAAGTATTCACAGCACTTCATTTTTCCACATTTTGTTATGTTACAGCCTTATTCCAAAATGGATTAAATTCAATATTTTCCTCCGAATTCTACAAAAAATACCCCATATGTGACAATGTGATGGATGTTTGTTTGAAATATTTGCAAATTTATTCAAAATAAAAAACAAAACAAAATCCCATGTACATACAGTAAGTATTCACAGCCTTTGCTCAATACTTTGTTGAAGCACCTTTGGCATCAATTACAGCCTCAAGTATTTTTGAGTAAGATGCTACAAGCTTGGCACACCTATTTTTGGGCTGTTTCTGCCATTCTTCTTTGCAGGACTTCTCAAGCTCCACCAGGTTGGATGGGGAGAGTCGATGCGCAGCCATTTTCAGATCTCTCCAGATATGTTCAATTTAGTTCATGTCTGGGCTCTGGCTGGGCCACTTAAGGACATTGACAGAGTTGTCCCTTAGCCGCTCCTTTGTTATCTTGGCTGTGTGCTTAGGGTCGTTGTCCTGTTGGAAGATGAACCTTCACCCCAGTCTGAGTTCAGAGTGCTCTGGAGCAGGTTTTCATCAAGGATGTCTCTTCACATTGCAGCTCTCATCTTTCCATTGATCCTCACTGGTCTCCCAGTTCCTACTGCTGAAAAACAACCCCACAGCATGATGCTGCCACCACCATGCTTCACTGTAGGGATGGTATTGGCCAGGTGATGAGCGGTGTCTGGATTTTTCCAGACATGACGCTTGCCAATCAGGCCAAAGAGTTAAATCTTTGTTTCATCAGACCAGAGAATTTTGTTTCTCATGGTCTGAGAGTCCTTCAGGTGCCTTTTGGCAAACATCAGGGGGGCTGTCATGTACCTTTTACTGAGAAGTGGCTTCCGTCTGGCCACTCTACCATACAGGCCTGATTGGTGGAGTACTGCAGAGATGGTTGTTCTTCTGGAAGGTTCTTCTCTCTCCACAGAGAAACGCTAGAGAGGCCTGAGGAAGGAGCAGCCATGCTCTGAAAGGTCCCCAGAACTGTGCCTCAAAACAATCCTGTCTCAGAGGTCTACAGACAATTCCTTGGACTTCATGGCTTGGTTTGTGCTCTGACATGCACTGTTAACTGTGGGACCTTACATAGACAGGTGTGTGCCTTTCCAAAGCATGTCCAATCAACTGAATTTACCACAGGTGGACTCCAATCAAGCTGTAGAAACATCTTAAGGATGATCAGTGGAAACAGGATGTACATGTGCTCAATTATGAGTGCCATGGCAAAGGCTGTGAAAATTTATATACATGTGTTTTTTTTTTTATGTTTCTATTTTTAATAAATCCACAAAGATTTCAAACAAACTTCTTTCACGTTGTCATTATGGGGTATTGTTTGTAGATTTTTGAGGAAAATTATTTGAATCCATTTTGGAATAAGGCTGGAAACCTATATTGACAGCTTCAGACTGTGAGTGACATCGTTACATCCCTGATATCCACCCAGCAAAATAAAATTTTATACAACCTTTCACCACTGGAGCGAAGAGCTGTACACGATTTGCGCAATAATCAGGCCATCATCATGAAACCAGCATATAAAGGAGGAGCAGTCATTGTGATGGATACAGTCAAATATATACAAGAGGGTCAGAGACAGCTGGCAAATACTACTTACTATAAAACATGGATTATGATCCTACCCAGGATTTTACTAAGCAATTAAAAGGTCTCATTAAAACAATACCAACCCACCTACATTCAGAACTTATCAGTGTGATTCCAAAAAATCCAGAAATTGGGGACTTCTACATGCTGCCCAAGATTCACAAGCCAGGAAATCCAGGCAGACCCATCATAACAGGTATGAATGCACTATGGCTTAATGTACATGGGACGTTGTTTAACATCTCCTGGACGATTTAACTTGACAGCTAGAAACCGATGTTTAAAACCATCCGTTTAGCCGCGTTTGTGTCTAGAAGCGTTTTTTGTAAAGTAAACACTGCTGAGTGCGAGTTACCATAGTTAGGCGCGTTTGCAAGCTGTTACAGGCATTTAGCGTTTCAAATGCCTCTGAACATCTTTCCTGAACGCATTTTTTTGCTTTCCAAAAAATGCTTCTAAACTCAACTGCCTAGAAACGACTATAAACGACCCTGTGTACATGTGCTGATGAGATAACAGAGAAGAGTTCAGGGGCAGCTGAAGAAAATGCCCAACTGCTCCTAAACGTGCGTTTGCCATCAGCAGTGTACATGAGGCCATACCCAATATATCTCAGGCCTTGTAGAAAACATGTTAAAATCGTTAGTCATGAATACTGCAAGTTTCCTGCAAGGCTGGCTCAACAATATACAACAATTAACATCAAATACACTTCTAGTCACTATGGATGTAGAATCTCTGTACAGTAATATCCCTCACAAGGATGAGTTGTCTGCATGTCACAGATTCTTATCATCCTCACCAAACCACCAATACACTGCTGAGGATGTTACACAACTCATCAAATTAATTCTTACACACAACTACTTCACTTTCAACAATGACATCTATCTCCAGTGTATGGGTACTGCTATGGGAAGTAAAATGGCACGCCAATATGCAAACTTATTTATGGCTGACCTGAAGGACAAATTCCTGAACAGCATACAACAAAAGCCATACAGATATTATCGCTATATCGATGATATCTTCATCATATGGACTGCAGATGAAGAAAATCTAAAACAGTTTTACTCATTGATCAACACTTTTAAACCATCTATCAAACTAAAAATGGATTATTCTCACACACGTCAACTTCCTAGACAGCACAGTATACATCAGGGATGACAAGCTTCACACTTCGATATACAGGAAACCGACTGACCGATGAAGCTATCTCCATAGTTCCAGCTTTCACCCCCAACATACTAAGCGGTCCATCATACACAGACAGGCCATCAGATACCACCGAATATGTTCAGACCCAGTAGACAGAGATAAACCTCTTAGAACACTAACAGACTCATTCCATAAGGCCTCATGTACACTGCTGCTGGTAAACGGATGTTTAGGAGCAGTTTGGCATTTTTTTCAGCTGCCCCTGAACTCTTTTCTATGCTATCTTATCAGTACATGTACACAGGGTCCTTTATAGTCGTTTCTAGGCAGTTGAAATTAGAAGCATTTTTTGGAAAATAAAAAAATGTGTTCAGGACGGATGTTCAGAGGCATTTGAAACACCAAATGCCGAGGCACATGCGCAAGGCTCGCGGCGACGGTTATGCCTAGCTAGAGCTCCGCATAGTCACGGGTCTTTCAGCCGTTCTCACCGCTCCCGGACACCGCTGCTCCCGATGGCTAACTCCCTAAAGGTACCCTGATCCTTTCTACGCCCAATTATGGTGGCTGGCAGCTCCCGGCCTAAACCCCGGAGCAAATCGATAAGAGACATCCTGGCTCGGGCCTCTTCCAAGATGGCGCAGCCCGTCTCCCCCCGCAGCAGCGGCAGCTCCATGCAGACGCCGAAACACAAGGGAAGGCTCGCTATGCATCCAGATGAGGGTGAGTCGGATATTGAACCTCTGGCCTCCCCACTCCTGTCAGCCCGTAATCAATCCCAAACAGACCCCCTTCTGCAGCAATTAGAACGAATGCTGACCAAGGCTCTTCAGCACGCGTCGGACCAGATAACAGAAAAGCTCTCAAAAGAGATTAGAGAGCTGGGCCACCGCACCGTGGAGCTGGAAATCCGAGCTGACGAGCTGGAGACACACATCTCTAATCATGCAGACGAATTAGAAGCACTAAGGGAGGCTAACCTAGAGCTGCAGGCACAATTAGAGGACCAGGAGAACAGGGCCAGACGGTCCAATGTTCGCATTAGGGGCCTGCCAGAGACTGTTGTGGATCTCCAATCTACGGTTACAGCACTCTTCCAAGAACTAGCCCATGCCATCCCCATTGAGAGGCTTGAAATTGATAGAGTGCACCGAGCATTAGCCCCTCGCAAAAAAGACGGTCCCTCTCTAGGTATTGTGGTCAAGCTTCATTACTACAGAACCCGGGAACAACTGCTCCAAGCTGCTAGGCAGAAAGGGCCCCTTGCTTTCCAAGGCCATGACTACCAGCTGTTCCCCGATCTCTCTAAATCCACTATCATGAAACGCCGCACTTTCAAGCCTCTCCTGGAAGTACTACAGCGTCAGAAGATAATCTATACCTGGGGTTTCCCCTTCTCCCTTCGGTTCTCCTATCAAGACCACAAGTATACTTGTAAAACTTTTGATGAGCTCCAGAGACGCCTTCAGGAACTGCGCCTATCCTCCACTCCTGCTACACCAAATCCAGGGTCTCGCAGAAGGTCGGCCTCCAGCTCCCCCCCTAAAGGTCACGGCATCCCCAGCATCCACTTCCAAGAGAGGAAGATATGCCCCGGCCACCCAAGACCACCAAGACTCGATGGACTGAGCCGTTGCCCTGCATCTAGAGTATAACTGCACTCAGGCAGACAAAGTTTACCTGTCGCCCTGAGCCTCCACACAGGTTTGAACAGTTCTCTGTTAACGTTTGTCTCCTTTAGACAGAACTTAATCTACTCAGACGCTGCCTACCTAGGTGTCTTGCTGGTCCGGAGCCCTCCCCCGCGCTTCCCCCCGGGGGGGCGTGGGGGTGGCCCTGGATGACCCAGACCAAATAAACCACTCACGGTGGTCCTGGTGTTGCTTACACTTTGATTTGCGGGGCAGCGCTTGGTCCCACGCGACCTGTGACATTTCTTTTGCCTTCTTTATTTTTCCGTTTTGTTTGATTTGAATCGGCTAGTTACCGGTCACCTGACTAAATCCGGTGGCCTGGTGACCCCTCGGCTCCCCCCCCAGGAGGGGGAGATGGGGGTTCCCGGGAATTCCGTCCATGACCGTTACTAGGGAACCTCTGACTTGTTACCTACACATTAAAGTCCCAGCTTCCTACACCCTTTCCTGCCGAGGTACTGCTGATTTACAATCCCTCCCCCTTAGCACTTATGCGGTCCACTCCTCACCTGGACCATAGAGGACCAGCTCTTCAGGTCCACGGTAGAAGGAACCGACGGTACCCAGACCTAAAGGATTCAATGAAGCGGACCCAGTCCCCCTTTACTTTACTACCTATACCTAGGCTAACTGACCCGTGGCTATTTGTCACTGCAGCCCCCTCCTTGCTTAGAGGATGCCCATTT
The DNA here is from genome assembly GCA_018402905.1 of Glandirana rugosa. NCBI lineage: Eukaryota > Metazoa > Chordata > Amphibia > Anura > Ranidae > Glandirana > Glandirana rugosa. The sequence goes on from BLSH010197664.1 coordinate 2,042,566, forward strand.
AGGGTCTCCTCCGAGCAACATGGTGCCCTCTTTGTGAGGCTATCCACCCCGCGGAGACGGCCTCTTACACTCCCCCTCTACCCCCCTTCCCTTTCCTATCTCTCTCTTCTATCGCTTTGTACTGCTTTCTCCACTCCTCGTCAGGGAGTTAAACCTATATTTGGTATAGACCGACCCATCCTTCTTAACTTTAAACTAACCTTATGGCCACTCTGAACGTCCTTACCCTCAATGTGCAGGGATTTAATTCCCCCAACAAATGACGCCTTTACCCAACGTACCCACAATTCTATACCGCCTCGGCCACATCTAAATGCAGAGGAGTCCTTATTGGCTTCCATAGATCCACTCCATTCACGCTCAAGGCAGAGAGCAAGGACCCATAGGGGAGGTACCTTTTGTTGAGGGGCCTACTCCAAGATACCAAAATCACAGTGGTTTCCTATTATGCCCCTAACCATAACACGTCGGCGTTTCTTAAACACCTTTTTCAGGTGATAAAATCCCATAAACAGGGAACCTTACTAGTCTGTGGTGACTCTAACCAGGTCGTGTACCCTTTCCTGGACAAATCCCCACCTGCTGTACAGAGCAGAGGGAGAGGACATGGAGGAGCCTGCAAGGTGTGACTTGCGAGCATTGTGACTGGAGAAAGGCTGCTCCCACTGCAACTACCTTACCATTAGGAAGAGACGAGCCTACCTGGTGTTATACCCCGCAGAGGGTCAATTTCTGCCAGCGCTGGTGACTTACTAGAAATAGTGGGTCCACTCCCTCCGGTAAGGGTACCCTTTATTAATCTAGAGGTGTACACATCATTGGTGGCGGCTCATCTCTTTTCTCTGGTGGATCTGAATGCCTTAACCATTATTCCATATACTTCACTTCACTACTGCATGGTGTTGGACTTTTTGCTCTTGTTTTTTCCTTTTTTTGGGACTACTTTGTCATCAGTCTTCTTTATTTTAGTGTGTGGATATTCATCAAAGGAGCTATTCCACTTGTTTTATATAGGTTCATTTTTGGACTTCATGCATAATAATTTTTTCACTTACATCATTTGGTCACGTTTATGATTATTTATTTCACTTCATCACTTTTAAGTGCAACTGTTTTTGATTACAAATCCCCACCTGCGCCCCCCACCAGCCCATCTAAACTCTCCTTTCTTTTACAATGAGTTTTATTGAGAAAACAGGCATAATCAAGCAACAAAATGGAAAAATTACGTGACATTGCATAATGAAATAATAAATGTATGCAGACATCTGTGATATTTGTCGCCTATAATGCAGTCGTTAAACATAGAAATTGCGATAAAAGAAACCAGTATAGTCAGCAAGCTGTCATGTAATGAGGGTGCCCACCGTGAGACATTGGAGCTACTAAATAGTAGAGCTTTAGAGCAGCTTTACATTATACGAATTTGCGTCTTGGGCAACCATGCAAGAGAAAAAAGTGGCCTCTGCGATTGATATGTCCAAGAGAGGAGAGACAATCACTATCGCGTGACAGATCACAATATCAGTTTTTGCAGGGGCAAGGGTGACAGTCACCCCGACCTATGGACAGGTCAGCCACTGATTGGCTCAGATCATGCCAGTAATAGAAGCATAGAGGATTAAAGGAAGAGAAAAAGAGAGGAAGATAGAAGAATAGAAAAATGAAAAGAAAGGAGAAAGGAAAGTGAGAAAAAGTAAGGGTGGGACTACGGGGGAAGCACCGGGGGGCCACTTAAAGTGAAAGGAGAGATTGGTCGAACCTAGTGGGCTGGGAGTAAGCAATCCAGGGCTGCCAGAGCTTACGGAACTTATCGTGGGTATCAGATACTATGGCTGTCAATTTTTCATTCAGCATTATATCGTTCATACGATTTTTGACAGCCTCGAAACTAAGAGTGGGGGTTTTCCATGAGAATCAAAGCTCCGACAGTTTTTAGCATACTTGCTATATTACGACTTACTTTTTAACTGTCGGTATCATAGACTATGGGTGCTATTCAAGGCATTCGAGACCGTCGGGACCTAACGAATGAGGGTCGGGTGATCCAAGCTGGTTAGAGAGGAAAGTGAAATTCACCGGGGGGCCACGAAGGGGGCATCAGGGTGGGAATGAAAAAGAGTGAAAGGAAAGAGGAAAGAAAAGTAAAAAGATAAGAAGATAGAAGGAGAGAAAAAGAGAAGGAAATTAGGAGATACGAAGATAATGACCGTACTAGACTCGGTTAGTCACCGACTGGACAGGTATCCAGCCCCACTGACAGTGGGAACGGGGACGTTTTTGACTAT
>BLSH010197664.1:2045180-2064992 GCA_018402905.1 Glandirana rugosa
AGTTGGTTGCCTTTGAGAACGTTAAATAAACCCCTCGATGGGCGGGGGCTTAGTTGTCCTTACACGATATACGATCCGCCTAGTTACCGCCTATAGCACATTCCTGTTGATTCGGGGGCGGGTAGCTCCCCAAATAAATTGCAAGAGTTTCCGTTGGTTGATACGGAGAATATGAAGGGGAATCTGGACGGGTAGAACCCTGAAAAAGTAAAGCAACTTAGGGAGGTAAGTCATGCGCGCTGCAGTGATTCTACCGAACCAAGAAAGCGGCAAATGGGACCAGGTTCCGAGACTATTGGATAGGCGTTTAAACAGGGATGGGAAGTTAGCTTGGTATAGCCCTTGATAGGTGGCAGTGAGACGTATCCCCAGATATGGCAGGGTGGAAGACCACTGGAATGAAAAAGCCGACTGTAGGTCCTCTAGCAGTGTTGGGGAAAGGTTGACTGAAAGCGCCTGGGATTTTGAAGGGTTAACACGAAGTTTATCTAGGAGGGAAAATAAATTAGGTAAAGATATTCTGGGAGTGGTCAGCGTCATCAGGATATCATCCGCTAAACTCTCCTTTCAATGCCTGTTACAACAACATGTCCTGGTGAATACTTGGAGAGAATGTAATCCCACCAGAAGGCAATTTACTAATTACTCCCACCCCCCATAACTCCTTTTCGTGCATTGACCATATCTTTATATCTGTGGGCGCGTCATCTCTACTTTTAGACTCTTAAATGATCCCCATCCCATGGTCCGACCATAATGCGATCCTGTCCTCTCTTTCCTCCTTAATCCCACGGCAAAGAGATTTCTCTTGGTCTCTCAACAATACCCTTCTTGCAAACCCCACCTATGCCACAGAAGTGGAGTCTGAAATACGTAACTACATTGAAATTAACAATACTGAAGGGATGTCCCCCCTCGCTTTGTGGGAAGCTCACAAACCTGTGATCCGGGGATTCCTCATCAGTCCGGCCACACATCGCAAAAAAGAACGTCAGGCTCTCTTCCAGCGGTTGAATGCAAACTTTGCACAAGCCCATGCAAATTTTCAAACCGACCCAACCCCCACACATAAGAAGGACCTAGATAAGGCAAAACATGAATTGGACTTATTCCTCACTGAAGCGGCTGAAAAAGCCCTTCGGCGGTCAAGGCACAAAATCTACACGAAAGCCAATAAACCAGATACTTTTCTCGCATTGGCCTTGCGGAACCTAGACAAAACTTATAAACCGATTCGTCTCCAAACCTCTCCCAATGTTTTCTCCAGTAACCCCACAAAGATCCTACAAACGTTCCGTAAACACCTCTCCACCCTATACGGATCCGCAACCCCCCTAAATGAGTCCTTAGCCTCAAATATCTTCGACTCTATCTCTCTTCTCACCCTCACAGAGGCACACAAATCTCAACTAGAGGCGCCTATTTCAGAGACAGAAGTGCGCATAGCAATTAAATCCCTCAAACCCAACAAGAGACCTGGCCCTGATGGCTTCACCGCCACCTACTATAAACAATTTGTCAACCTCCTTGCACCCCTCCTTTCAGAAGCCTTCAACTCAATATTACAGGGCCGCCCCCCCAACGTAGAAACTTTACATGCTACCATCTCCAAGATCCCTAAGCCAGGCTCAGATGATACATCCTGGTCAAACTATCGCCCAATCTCTTTACTAAACGTGGACATCAAACTCCTAGCCAAAATCCTTTCCTCCCGCCTAAATTTGATCATAGGTACACTTATCCACAAGGATCAAGTGGGGTTTATTCCTTCTAGACAAGCAGGGGACAACGTCAGGAGAGCAGTTCTCCTCTCTTATTTCGCACGTTCTCGTCACATCCCAACCTGCTTTTTATCATTAGATATTCGTAAAGCCTTTGATACCCTCTCCTGGCTCTACCTTCAGTTTGTCCTGCGTAAATGGGGCTTTGGCCCCCACTTTCTACAATGGATAACTTCCCTCTACACCAATCCTTCAGCGCACGTTAGATATGCCGGCTCTAAATCTGATCCCTTTCTAATACGACGTGGAACGAGGCAAGGTTGCCCTCTTTCACCACTTCTATTCTCCCTAGCCATCGAACCGTTGGCTCACCTGATACGCAATGACCAGAACATAAAGGGACTGGAGATAGGAGGACATCAACATAAACTCTGCCTATTTGCAGATGATGTCCTCCTGTTTCTGACCTCCCCGCTGACCTCCTTCCCCAGTCTCCTCTCCACGCTAGACAACTTTGCCACCCTCTCAGGGCTTGAGGTTAACGTTCAAAAATCCAAGATACTTAACATATCTTTGCCAGCACAGCAGCAAGCACAATTACAGGCAGTCCTTCCATTCTCCTGGGCTCAACATCACCTAACCTACTTAGGTGTTAAATGAACTCCAGACCCATCCAACCTCTTCAGGGCCAACTACCCCCCCATGTTATCCCATCTCACGAAACTACTGACTTCATGGTCCCCCCTTCCCCTATCCTGGCTGGGGCGTATCACGGTAGTTAAAATGGTTATCCTCCCTAAGATTCTCTATCTGTTCAGAGTCCTCCCCGTTCTAGTCCCTGCCTACTTCCTCCGAATTCTACAGCGTAGAACATTTGACTTTGCTTGGGACAAGAAAAGACCTAGGGTCTCTAAATCGATCCTTTACCTGCCAAAACTCAAGGGAGGCTTGAGTTTCCCGTGCTTTGCAAAGTATTATCAGGCGGCTCAGATTTCCACGCTTTAAAAATACCATGCAACTAAGGAGACCCCCCTGTGGGTATCCTTAGAAGCCGTTGATAGCGACCCTCTCTCTTTAGCCAACCTACTCTGGCTTTCGACCAAGGATCACAAGAATATTACCAATCCTGTCACAAACCACTCACTACGCCTTTGGAATGCCCTCAGATTCAAATACAAACTCCAGTCCCCCCACAACTCCCTTCTATCCTACTTCCGCAATCCAGCGTTTTACCCCGCCTGGGTTTCCCCTTCCTCATTCCACAGGTGGATGGCTGCGGGCCTAATACGCATGCACTCCTTCTATACCCTTGACGTTTTTAATACCTTTCCATCACTACAAGAAGCCTTTGGACTCCCTAACTCTGAAATATTCCGTTACCTCCAACTTAAACATTTCTGCGCTCCATATACCCGTTCAGACCCATCCTTTCCCTCCATGACCATTTTTGAACACGCATGCCATAAGGATCCTCATATCAGAGGGTTACTCTCCTCTCTATATGCCTGCCTCCTTGATTCTTCCTCGCATGCAACGCACCCCTACATGTCTAAATGGGCTGAGGACATAGGACTCACCCTAGACTCCAAAGACTGGTCCGACATCTGGCTTAACACAAAATCAGCTTCCCAAAACATTATAGCCCTAGAGACAAATTATAAGGTCCTACTTCGGTGGTACTTGGTCCACGCCCGGGTGTCAAAATTTGTCCCTACAAGCTCCCCAACATGCTTCCGGAGTTGCCAGGACCCTGGTACCCACCTTCATATATGGTGGTCCTGCCTTATCACCTCCAAATTTTGGTCTGAAGTATTTGCAATCATTTCGACTGTGGTTGGTCAAAGAATTGAACCCACTCCTGATGTAGCAATACTAACTGTCAAACTGCCCGAGATCAGCAGGAATAGATTTAAACTACTTCTACAGATCACTACAGCCGCTAAAGAAACGATAGCCAAGTCGTGAAAATCCCCCCACCTACCTATCTTGGAAGTTAAACACAGAGTATCCACGGCCATAATTCATGCCAAGATCGAGGCGACTATTCTTAAATCCATTCCAAAATTTGAATGGATCTGGAATCCGTGGACAGATCACCTATTCCCGGCCAACTTTGACAATACTCTTTTTCTCCCATAGCTGAGGCACCAGTGTCCCCTTACTCTCCCTTCGGTCATATCAACCTTACCATGTCATAGCTCCCTGACGAGGAGCATCTGCTCCTGCCCCTCTTGCTCCCCCTCTTCCGTCTCTGTTCCTTGACATCTTTTCTTTACCCCACTCTAATTCTCTCCCCCCTCCCTAATTCCAACTTGCCCACCCCCACCTCCTCTTTACTTCTTTCTTGCTTTTCCTTCCCCTCCTCTACCTGAAAAGGCCCCCTTCCGGTTAATACCCAAGAGCTTGTGCATTTCAACTCATGACAAATGTGATACCCCGAGCAGATCCCGAACCACCTCCAATTGTGAGCATGCCCATGATGCTCACTCCATCTGTACATACTATTATAAATATACTTAGATACATCCTAGCATTAGAGTCTATCTCTCACAAGAAGCACGCATGTTCTCTCAAAATGCTTGCCTTCTGGCCACAACCTTACTTCTATGGTTAATTGTATCTCTTACTGTCCATCCGCCCCTATGTTTGGGGGATTATAGCTCTTGTATGCATTGTATGATGGGGATGCTCCCTATGTCACTTTTGTCCCTGCTTTGGGTTTGATTATAGTTACACTTATGTTATCTGTATGCACATCTGTATGTATACCATTCTTTCAATAAAAATATTGAACGAGAAACACCAAATGCCTGTAACAGCTTGTAAATATGCCTAAACGCAGTAACTTGTGTTTAGCAGCATTTCGTTTACAGGCATTTTTCATTTAAAAAAGAAAAACCGATTCTAGACGCATATGCTGCTAAAGGCGGCATGTAAACGCGGCTAAACTGACGTTTTTAAGCGTCAGCTTTAGCAGTCAAGTTAAATCATTCAGGAGAGGTTACACAACTCATGTACATTAAGTATAAGAAAGGTTACAAAGACAAAACCATCAACATGGTCTTGAAAACCCAAAGAGAAAATATCCTCCAATACAAATATAAAAAAAACAAATAATCGTGTGCCTCTAGTCAGTACATACAATCCAGCACTAAAAGGGATAAAAAAGATAATCAAAGATTTACAACCCATCATGATAGAGGATTAAACTCTGATAGAAATATTCCAACAACCCCCAATATTGGCTTTCAGACAACCACCCAACCTCAGACATAAACTAATCAGCAGGAAATTTCACTCTGATTATGAAGTCACAAATAATGGAAGCAAACCCTGCAATAAAAAATGCTGCAAACTGTGCAACCAGATCAATCAATCTAGAAGTGTCACACACACAAATGGGACCTTCAATATCATGGGATCATACAGCTGTACCTCCAGTAATGTGGTGTACCTCATCCAATGCAAACGATATAGCAAAGGATCTTATGCAGGCGAAACAGGACAGAAGTTGCAAGTGAGGATGAATTTGCACAGACATACCATCAAGGAACATAAAGAAGACAGTTTCTGCACACCTGTGGGACATCATTTCTCACAACCAGACCACACTATAGAAGATCTCAATGTCTTAGTTCTTAAAGGGAATTTCAGAACTATCCAGGAAAGGAAAACTTTTGAAATAAGAATGATACTTCTATTTGAGTTTTGATCGCTACTTCAAGGCGACTTCAGCATGACTTACAATGCGACCTGAAGCGACCTCCATGCCAGGCGACTTTGCCTGTGGCCAATCAGAGAAGAGAGGGAGGGGGGTTGCCTTCAAAAATTATTTTCTTTTTCCTGTAAAGTTGCTTCAATATAGATGGGGGATCCGACTTAGAGGCGACTGATATTGAATTCTATTGGCACAAGTTGGATAGATGTCGCCTTGAAGTAGTACAGGAACCTTTTCTGAAGTCGCCTTGAAGTCAGAGCGACTTCAGTAGTGTATTCATGTGAGTGTAACTTTTTATTCAATAAATATTTTATGTGTGAACGTATTACACCATTGCGGTGCACTCTTTCATTTCTCTGAGGTCACACTGTGCCGGCTTGTATGGGCCATTCTGCTGTCTGAGTCTGACTCCTGGAGCTGATCATATTCCTGTGGGAGGAGAAGATAGTTTGTTCTCTGACTGGGGCGGATAGTTTACCTTTTGGCTGTTTGCTGGCGTTTTTGGCTCTTTATAATCTTAGAGCCCATACTCTCTGGTAAGCAGGATTGCCCCTTTTTGTGCACCAAGGTGATGAGTTTCTCCTTCATCCTCTCCACTATAGATGGTGTCGGTTTGTTCACTCCTCTCTCTGCTGCCATGAATTTGTACTTTGGACTGTGAACTATGATAAATGAACTTTTATATATGAACTAGCGCTGCATTACTTTATTATTAATGGTAATAAATCTAGCATAGATAGTTAGTGAGATAAGACAGAGGGAGGGGGTGATAGTCACAGAGGGGGTTGTGAAACTTTAGAATAATGAGTAAGGCCCGGTTCACACTTAGGTGACTTGCGATCCGACTTGTGTCACCCCAAGTCGCTTGACATCCTAAATCCGATTGAATTGAATGGGAGCCATCTTAATATACACTACTGAATGCGCTCCAACTTCAAAAAAGGTTCCTTCACAACTTCAAGGCGACTTCTATCCGAAGTCCCATAGAATTTAATCGAAGTTGCCTCCAAGTCGGATCCCCCATCTATATTGAAGCGACTTACAGAAAAAAGAAAAGAATTTACACAGTTACTCCCCCCGAATAACCCAGGCAACTCCCTCCCTTCTCTGACTGGTCACAGGCAAAGTAGCCTAGAATGGAAATTGCGTTGTAAGTCGCGCTGAAGTCAGATCGCCCTTGTGTGAACGCGGCCTTAGAGAAAAAGCCCTCAAAAGCTCAGCTGTTGTATTAGTATATCAATAAATATTCACAATAAAACTAGTAGGGAGTTATTACAGCGTTATCGCCTATGTGCTATATTACAGGTGCCTCTCATAAAATTAGAATATCATCAAAAAGTTAATATAAAAAGTGAAACTCATATTTTATAAAGATGCATTACACACAGAGTGATATATTCCAAGCATTTCTTTCTTTTAATTTTGATGATAAAGGCTTACAGCTAGTGAAAACACAAAATGCATTATCCCAGAAAATTAAAATATTATATAGGACCAATAAAAAAAAGATTTTTAATACAGAAATGTTGGCTTACTGAAATGTATGTCCATGTACAGTATAGAATGCACTTGGTCGGGGCTCCTTTTGCATGAATTACTGCATCAATGTGGCGTGGCATGGAGGCGTCCAGCCTGTGGCATTGCTGAGGTGTTATGAAAGCCCAGGTTTCTTTGATAGTGGCTTTCAGCTCATCTGCATTGTTGGGTCTGGTGTCTCTCATATCCCTCTTGACAATACCTCACAGATTCTCTATGGGGTTTAGGTCAGGCGAGTTTGCTAGCCAATCAAGCACATTGATACCATGATCATCAAACCAGGTATTGGTACTTTTCACTGTGTGGACAGGTGCCAAGTCCTGCTGAAAAATGAAATCAGCATCTCCATAAAGCTGGTCAGCAGAGGGAAGCATGAAGTGCTCTAGAATTTCCTGGTAGAGAGCTGCGCTGACTTTGGACCCAAATCATAACGGACTGTGGAAACGTCACACTTAACATCATGAAACTTGGATTCTGTGCCTCTCCACTCTTCCTCCAGACTCTTAGACCCCTTTCACACTGAGGCGTTTTACAAGCGTTTTTGAGCTAAAAATAGCGCCTGTAAAGCACCACTAAAGTGCCTCCTAATACACCCCAGTGCACTTGCAGGACATGAAAAAAAAAAGTCCTGCAAGCAACATTTTCTGGGGCGGTGTGGGAGTGGAGTATACACTGCTCCTCAACCGCCCCCACCATTGAAATGAATGGCCGGCGCCTGTAAACCGCTTCAGAAGCGGCGCTTTTAACCCCTTCTTAGGGGTTAAAAGCACCCAGCTGCCGTCCGTATAGCGGTGCCAAAGCGTCGCTATAACAGTGGCACTAAACTAGTGGCACTTTACCACCACCCCAGTATGAAAGGGCTCTAAGGGTCTCTGACCTTGATTTCTGAATGACATGCAAAATTTTCCACAGTCTGTGATAATTTGGGGAGCCATGTCATCTGCTGTAAGGATGGGCCCATGGTTCGAGTCGAACGTAAGCCCGTTCGTTGAATTGAGAACATTATGGGGCGTTCACAGCAACTTCACCGCCATGGAGCGCCCTATAATGCATTGTGCGCAGACGGCGCGCACAGATCCTCCTCCATGGGAGGGCTCCCACCGTCTGCCCAATGTTTGTTATGACAGTTTATTTATATGGCAGGGCGGGGCAACCCGGCGATGTAAGCATGTGACCCCACCCCTTCTGATGTCATGTGACGTCAGAGGGGCGGGTAATGCGCGTACGTCACCAAGTGGCCTCTCCCTGCCATATACTGTAAATAAAACGTCAACACAAAGAGAGCTCAGTCGGCGGGAGCCCTCCCATGGGGGACCTGTTGTGGTTTTTTTTTTTTCGGGTCTGTCGCTCGCCGTGATTGACGATAGATTACAACGGGGGACACTTATTTATTTTTATTTTTTAATAAAGGACTTAATAAAGGTCCCTAATTGTCTCCTGTGTTTTTTTCTTTTTTTGACACTCTTTGGTGAAGTAGTAGGGGTACGATGTACCCAATACTTATTCACATGGGGGGGTCGAGATCTGGGGCCCCCTTATTAAAGGGGGCTTTCAGTTTCCGATAAGCCCCCCGCCGGTACACCCCCACAAGCACAGCCCAGGGTTGTGGGCAAGAGGCTCTTGTCCCCATCAACATGAGGACAAGGTACTTTGGGGTGGGGGCGCAGAGCCCCCCCCCCGCCCCAAAGCACCCATACTCCCCATGTTGAGGGCATCTAGCCTGGTGTGGTTCAGGAGGGGTTCAATCCTGGCTGGCCAGATTGCATGCTCGGATAAGGGTCTGGTTTGGATCTTAGGGGGGACCCCGCGTCAGATTTTTAATTTTGGCACGTTTTTTTTTTTCAGTGAATTTTTTTGTATATTGCCGGGAGTCGGCAATAAATTACAGCTGCGATAATAAATGACAATTTTTCCTTTGGAAATGTCATTTTGCTCTGGCTATGTTCTAAACATCACAGAGGTGCACCCTTTTACAGGAAATATAAGGGGACCCCCTAGGCACATAATTTAAAGAAATATTTCATTTTTATTGTTTCACTTTAAGCATTATTAAAATCACTGTTCCTGAAAAAACGATTGATTTAAAAACATTTTTTTGCATTGCTACATGTCCGCTAAGGCAGGACCCGGGTCCCCATACACTTTTTATGGCAATAACTTGCATAAAAACCTTTAGAATTAGCACTTTTGAGTTTTCATGTTCGGGTCCCATAGACTTTAACGGTGTTCGAATGTTCGCACAAATGTTTTGCCTGTTCTCAAGTTCTGCTGTGAACTGAACCAGGAGGGGGGGGGGGATTGTTCGGCCCATCCCTAATCTGCTGGTGTTGGTCCACTGTATTTTATCAAGTCCAAAGTAAGCGTGGCCCTCTATCAGGAAATTTTAGAGCACTTTATGCGTCCCTTTGCTGACCAGCTTTATGGGGATGCTGATTTCATTTTGCAGCAGGACTTAGTACCTGCCCACACTGGTAAAAGTACCAATAGCTGGTTTAATGATCATAGAGAATCTGTGGGGTATTGTCACGAGGAAGATGAGAGACACCAGACCCAACAATGAAGATGAGCTGAAAGCCACTATCAAAGAAACCTGGGCTTCCATAACACCTCAGCAGTGCCATAGGCTGATTGCCTCCATGCCACACCTCATTGATGCAGTAATTCATGCAAAAGGAGCCCCAACCAAGTATTGAGTGCATACTACACTGTACATGGACATACTTTTCAGTAAGCCAACATTTCTGTATTAAAAATCTTTTATTTTATTGGTCTTATGTAATATTCTGATTTACTGAGATATTGAATTTTGGGTTTTCACTAGCTGTAAGTCATAATCATCAAAATTAAATGAAAGAAATGCTTGAAATATATCACTCCCTTTGTAATGCATCTATATACATATACGAGTTTCACTTTTTTAATTGAATTACTGAAATAAATTAACTTTTTGATCATATTCTAATTTTATGAGATGCACCTTATTAAAGTGCTATATTTACTTTATTTACCTTTACTGTGCAAAAAATTGAAATTAATACTAGGTGAACTATTTCATCTCTCTGTAACCACATATAACCATGATGAAGGGAAACGTCCCCCGAAACATGCAAGCCTTTAGATTAAGGGATTGACTGTGATGTGTGATGCTGTCCCGTGCTGGAATGGAATACTATATGATGCAATGGCTGTTTATTCAGCACACTTGTGAGTATGTTTTATTGTGTTTTATGGTCAATATAGGTTTATGGTAATGCACTAGGCACCCTCCTGTGTGTGCTTTTCACAGTTATCTGTCAGAATTCCCCTATCTGAGGAGGGCAGCACCAGTGGAGCATTCCCATGCTTGTACTGTGATACCGTTTTGGATGCCTATTATTCTGGAGTGTGGGAGAGTATATGTCATAGTATTTGCACAAAACATAAGTTATACTAATCCAGAATTGCTGAATCTGCATACACAAATGTGGTAGCGCTCATAATTAGATAAGTTAGTCCATACACACACAGTTCCTTTTATGGTGCATCAATGGTTAATATTCAAGTAATCCACCAGTCAGAATTCCACCTTGTGCAAATGAAGACAAACAAGTGATTCCCTTCACCCGTGGATGGACTCTTACCAGAGATGAATGCCTGTCACTCTCGTATACAGGCTAATTCGCTTTTTGTGCTTTCTCAATGCACATCTCCACTTTGGGTTTCCAGTTCACTCTGTTGATCACCCGTACTCCTCATATAAGCATAGATTTAGGAAAAAATATAGAGCCACAATAGTGTAATACTGTTTCTCAATTTATTGTAACATAAATGTATTAAGATGTATTTTAAAACCAAAAACAATTAAAAAAGTTGCCACTAGGGGTCACTGTCCCCTTAGGTAATCTCCTTACCAGAGACTCAAGTCAATACAGCTTTGTTATGAGAAGGACGCCAGCTGATCCCGGAGCCTTATCTCAGACACCGCTCCCCGCTCGTCACTGGATATCCCGACCCGCAGGACACAAGAAACAGATCAGGGTGCCTCCGTCCTCCTTTGTGATGGTCGCCACCGCACAGCTACAGCCTCAGACGCGTTTCGTCTATCCAGACTTCCACCTGTGAGTATGTGACAGTACAATCCAGCCATGTCAGAGGCCGACAGAGATGGCTCCCCCATCAAAGCACTTTGCTTTGCAGGTCACCACTCTCACCCAGGGGCAATACGGAGGCTACAGGAGGGCTACTTCCAGTTAGAAGGTCGCCTGCAACATCTACTATCTGATGAACCCCAGGCTTGGGCCCACCATCTGCTAGAGCAAAAAAGCTCCATACTGAACTCTGTAGACTCCTTCTTCGAAGCAATGGCACAGCTGTACGACGTTCCCCAACATACCGCCACTGCAGAATCAGTCCTGCATAACCTGCTCCAAGGGAAACGTTCCGGAAATGGTCCGCTGACACTAGATGGAATGAGGCTGCTCTCTGTTACCAATACTGCCAGGGGCTCTCAGAGACTTTCAAGGATGAACTAGTCCGAGTAGAGACTCATGCTACCCTAGAAGACTTGATCCAGTTAGCCATCACGCTGGAACAACACCTGAGGGAATGGCGGTCTGTGCGTTACCAAACCGCTCCATTCACTTGGATGCTGCCTCGGGCCCCATCGGTTCGTATGTCAGCACCCGTCCAGGCTCCTGCCACAGTGTCTGAAGGGGGACCTATGCAACTAGGACTGGTCCGGTCCCCTCTCACCCCGTATTAAAGACAACGGCATAGAGGGTTCAATCTGTGCCTGTACTGTGGAGGAGCAGGTCATTACCTCTGCAAGTGCCCTGTCAGACCCAGTAAGTCAAAATCTCCACATACTATGAACTTTCAAGTTGCTGGTTATTCTGTATCTCAAGTTGTCCTCCCTGTCTCTCTACTGGTGGCAGAAGAGGAGGTTTGACTTCTGGTAATTGTTGACTGAGGGGCATGCAGTTGCTTCCTGAACTCTGCTTTGGCTAAGAGACTATGTGTGCTCATTCAGAACAAGAAACATACTTTACAAGTACATTTGGCCGACGGCTCCTTACCCTGCTCAGGACCCGTCACTCAAGAGACTAAACCCATTTTTACCAGTACGGACTCAGGCCACCAGGAGTTCCTCTGTTTTGACATCATCTGTTCTCCCATGTTCCCTATCATCCTGGGACTCCCGTGGTTGCAAGCCCACAATCTACAAATAAACTGGATTAAGAAAGAATTAAACTTTTCCTCTGACTACTGTTCACAGCACTGCTTCATCCCAGCCTTCAGCAAACCTGCTACCTGTCTATTTCTCCAGCCTCCATCCAGTTTACATCCGAATGTTCCTTCCGCCTACCACAAATTCATGGATGTATTCGATAAAAAAAGGAGCTAATCATCTGCCTCCCCACAGACCATACGATTGTCAAATCGAACTGTTGCCCGGGGATGAGATTCCCTTTGGACGAATTTTCCGACTGTCCAAAGTAGAGTTAGAAACCTTACGGGAATACATTGATGAAAACCTCCAAAAGGGGTTCATCCGGCCTTCTTCCTCCCCTGCTGGAGCCGGAATCTTTTTCGTAGGGAAGAAAAACGGGACTCTAAGACCATGTGTTGATTACAAAGATCTCAACAAGATCACAATCAAGAACCGTTACCCTCTTCCTCTCATCCCTGAACTCTTCCAACGATTCCGCTTGGCTCAGATCTTTACTAAACTTGATCTGCAGAGCGTATACAATCTCATTCGTATCCGCGGGGGAGACGAATGGAAGACCGCTTTCAGAACTCGTTTTGGACATTATGAATATCTGGTCGTGCCATTTGGATTATGCAATGCCCCAGCCACCTTCCAGCACCTAGTCAATGACATTTTCAGAGAATTCCTGGACAATTTTGTTATCGTCTATCTCGACAATATCCTTATCTTCTCTGCCACCTTGGAACTGCATCGTACACATGTGAAGAAAGTACTTGCAACCCTCCGGAAACATGGACTCTATGTTAAAGCAGAGAAATGTGACTTTGAGAAAACCACTATCCAGTTCCTAGGTTTTGTCATCTTTGCGGAAGGAATCACAATGGATCCCCAGAAAGTAAAGTCTATTCTGGATTGGCCAGCACCATCAGATAAAAAGGGGGTCCAACGTTTCATTGGCTTTTCCAACTTCTACCGCAGGTTTGTGAAGGGGTTTTCTGCAATCATTGCACCCATCACACAGCTCACGCGTAAACAAGGCCGGTTCCAGTGGTCCTCGGAAGCCCAGATTGCCTTTGACAAAGAGTCGGTTCACTTCAGCACCAGTACTGCAGCATCCAGACCCTGCACTGCTGTATGTATTAGAGGTTGGTGCATCAGAAATAGCAACAGGAGCTATTTTTCCCAGCGTCAAGGACCAAAAGCCCTTCTCCACCCTGTGGCCTTCGCCTCTCGGAAAATGACCCCTCCTGAGAGAAATTATGATGTGGGTGACCGAGAATTATTGGCTATTAAATTTGCCCTGGAAGAGTGGAAATACTTATTGGAAGGTGCTGCCCATCCCATCATGATCTTCACAGATCATAAGAACCTGGAGTACCTCAAAACTGCAAAATGCCTCTGACCCCACCAGGCTCGATGGGCATTATTTTTCTACAGGTTCAATTTTCATCTCTTATATCGACCAGGCTCTAAGAACGGCAAAGCCGACGCTTTATCCCGGATGCTCCCGGAAACCCCTGACATCACCAACCCTGAAACCATCCTGTCTGCACAGAATTTTCTGCTCATACAGCCTGATCTAAAGACTGCAATAAGACAAGCCTCCAGCCAGTGTACAGAACCTGAAACCTCTACTTTGAAGAGACAAGAAGGGTTGCTGTGGTTCCAGAATAAATTTTTGTTCCCCAACAAGTAAGATTACAAATCTTAAGGACCCTTCATGATCACAAACTCACAGGTCACTTCGGCACACAAAAAAAACACTGAACTGATCCAACATTCCTTCTGGTGGCCCAGCTGGAGGCAAGACTGCAAGGACTATGTTGACTCATGCTCTATTTGCCAGCGAAACAAGGGGCCCAATGCCAAGTCTTGGGGTCTACTAAGGCTGCTGCCGATCCCTGAGCAACCATGGAAGAAGATCTCCATGGACTTCATTGTTGATCTGCCCCCTTCAGAGGGATTCACTACCATCTTGGTGGTAGTGGATCGTCTTTCTAAGATGGCACACTTTTTGCAGATGAAAGGAACACCCTTGGCTATGGAAACCGCCAACACATTCATCAAGGAAGTGGTCAGACTGCACGGATTGCCTGACAACATAGTATCTGACAGAGGGGTTCAGTTCACTTCCAGATTCTGGAAGGACCTGTGCAAATCTCTGTCCATTGAGGTTTGCCTTTCCTCTGCTTACCATCCTCAAAGCAACGGTCAAACGGAAAGGACAAATCAAACTCTAGAACAATATCTTCTGTACCTATTCTCAGGATGACTGGGTTTCACTGCTCCCATGCGCAGAATTTGCTTACAATAATTTCATACACACAGCCACAAATCAGTCTCCTTTCTGGGCCAACTATGGCTATCATCCTACCTTTCTACCCAATATGTTACCAGAGGCAACAGTTCCTGCAGTTCAAGACCGGATACATTTTATTCAGTCCAATTACCAACAGCTTATGACAAGGGAAGAAGAGAGAATCCTATGTTCAAGATAGGAGACAAGGTGTGGTTGTCAGCCATGAATCTCAGACTTGCTTGTCCATCCAGAAAATTGGGTCCAAGATTTATCGGACCTTTTGAGATCAAAAGGATGATTAACCCAGTAGCCTTTGAACTGGCATTACTCAGCTCTTACAAGATCCATCCAGTCTTTCATGCATCTCTTCTTAAACCCGCATTTCCAAGTAAATTCCCGGGAAGGGAACATCTGCCGCCACCTCCAGTTGTAGTGGAAGGCGAGCCTGAATTTGAGGTTGAAGCAATTCTGGATTGCAGGAGAAGGGGCAGATGAATTCAATACCTCATTAAATGGAAGGGGTACCCCCCAGAAGATAATTCATGGGAACCTTCTAGTAATGTACATGCTCCACGATTAGTGCCGGCCTTCTACAATGACCACCCTGAGAAGATGGCTAGCTTGGGCATCCGGAGGCTGCCCCTTGGGGGGGACTATCAGAGAAGCAGGCACGATCGCCGCGTTCCCACACGCATGCATGGAAGACGAATGCATCTACGCATACGGGCACACAATCGTACGGGACAGGGCGATCCGCACGTTCGGCGTAACCAATGAGACTGGTTGCTGGCCTATAAAAGGCAGCCTCTGTGTTACACAAATCGCTGGATTGTCTCAGCTCACCAACCTGTGTCCTGTATCCTGTTGGAATCTCTGTTGTGACCCGGCTTGTTCCTTGACTTGCTCTTTGATCTACCCTGCTGTGTTTGACCCCCGGCTTGCCTTACGGACTACGCTTCTGCCTGATTTGCTGTACCTGACCCTTGGCTTGCTACACGGTCTCTGCCTTACCCAGTCTCCTGCACTTGACCCTCTGCCTGGATTAAGGACTTGCTTGCTCTGACTCCCTGTGTTTGACCCCCGGCCTGGATTAAGGACTTGCTGTGTCTTTCTCCTGTGTCTGACCTCTGGCCTGGATTACAGACTTGCTCCTTGCTACTGCCTGTGCTGACCCAACTGCACTGGTCCTCTGTCTCCACACCTGGAGTGTGCTACACCTCTGCCAGGCCTTCACGGGCAACCTCTCCTGAAGACTACTACCTGCTGGAAGTTCCTGCTGCTTCTGCTCCATAGTCTACACAGTCTTCCAAGTGATCGTCTGCTCAAGCCTGTCTACAGCCCCAGTGACCCATGCTTCTCTACGCACCATACCTCCTGCTCGCAATTCCAGGGGTATACTGCGTTTAGCCGCAAGGGGAGCATTTCGGCCTCCGATCAGGTACGTGACACCTAAATGATGAACCAATGCAATGCGATAATGCTTACTTGAAAAAACGCATGTCTCTTTTTTGCACAGGTGGCATGTACTGCAATATGTCAGGAATGCATGGAAAAACAAATATGTGTAATTTCAGTTGATGGAAAGCAAGTCACGGCTCTGATAGCTTCTGGTAGTGTGGTGACATTAGTCAAAGGTGATTGTGTAAATCACACAAAGTTACACCCTAGCACTATTGGGGTTATTTGCATACATGGTGACACACAAGACTACCAAACTGCTGTGGTGGAGATTAATACCCCTTGGGGCATGGTGACACATTCAGTGGGGGTGGTACCCTCACTGCTTCATGAAGCCCTAGTAGGGAGAGATTTTCCCCACTTTTGGAGTTTATGGGTAAACAGAAGGAGTCGGAAGGACAGAGCTCCACCTGCTGACGAAATACTGGAACTCACTCCGGACCCGTTTGATTACAAAATTGAAAGGGAAACTGTTGGCATGTCCGAGGAAGAAGATCCTTTTCCTTTTTCTGTAATGGCTGGAATCCAGTCCCCAGCTAGAGGTTAATGAACAAGAAATTATCTCTGACACTAATAGTGAGAGTGGACAAAATGTGGTGCCTGACTTAGAGGTCAGGAAAGATGATTTTTGCACGGAACAACTAAAAGATGCCACACTTAATAGAACCAGAGAAAACATTAAAATGATAGATGGGGAACCTGTTGAACCTAATTTAGATGTGTATTTTCCCTACATGGCTCTGAAAAATAACTTTCTGTATCAGGTGATAAAGCAAGGGTGAGAGGAGGTAGAGCAGCCAGTGGTTCCCAAACCCTGTCGCCGGGTGGTGTTAGATTTAACCCATGGTCATATAGGGAGACATCTGGGTATAGAGAAAACTAAGGAGAGAATAACCCAGAGAGATTCTTTTGGCCTGGATTATATGCAGATGTCAAAGAATATTGTGACTCATGCCCAGAGTGTGTCAGTATTCTGTGCCATCTCCCCATTTTCGCAGTCCACTGGTACCGTTACCAGTAATTGAAGTGCCTTCTGAAAGAATCACTAAAGAATTGTGTAAATTGTTCAATATCTCCCATCTTCGTACCCCTGCCTACCAGCCGCAAACTGATGGTCTTGTGGAGAGATTTAACAAAACGCTCAGAAGCATGGTGAAAAGGGTGGTGGACAAAGATTAGAGAAATTGGGATTTCTTGCTGCCATACCTCATGTTTGCCATACGAAAGGTACCTCAGGCGTCTTCAGGTTATTCCCCTTTGAACTACTGTATGGTAGACATCCCAGAGGATTGCTAGATGTTGCAAAAGAAACGTGGGAGGGAGCGACCACGCCCTATAGAAAAGTCATTAAGCATATCTCAGTGATGCAAGATAGAATATCTGCTGTCATGCTGCTTGTACGGAAACATGGAGCAAGCCCAGCAGGCCCAGAGAAGGGTTTATAATCTGGGTGCCAAGACCCGGACCTTCGCTGCTCTCATGCCGCTTGTACAGGAACACATGGAGCAAGCCCAGGAGGCCCAGAGAAGGCTTTATAATTGGGGTGCCAAGACCCGGACCTTCAACCCAGGGGACAGAGTGCTGGTACTAGTCCCCACGGTTGAGAGTAAGTTCCTAGCCAAGTTGCAAGGTCCCTTTGACATTATGGCAAGAATAGGGGAGGTAAACTACAAAGTTTAACAGCCAGGGAAAAGGAAACCAGAGCAAATATATCATGTTAATCTCTTGAAACCTTGGAATGACAGAGAGACTTTACTGGCAATACCAACTCCCCAAAAGGACATGTCCCCTGTAACTCCGTAAGTACCCATAACTGAAACCTTGTCAGTGGTTCAACAGAAGGACGTTAAAGAATGTGTGACTAATACAGACTTTTTCTCTCACCTGCCTGGACTGACCACAGTTATACAACATGACATAATTACGGAACCCGGTGTCCGCGTAAATGTAAAGCCCTATAGAATACACGAGGCTAGGCGGGAAGCAGTTGCAAATGAAATAAAGAACATGTTAGCTGGACATGATAGTGTCCCACAGTGACTAGTCAAATCCCATAGTATTGGTCCCAAAACCAGATGGAACTATAAGGTTTTGTAATGATTTCAGAAAGTTGAACAGCGTGTCCAAATTCGATGCGTACCCAATGCCTCGGGTCGACGAGCTTGTTGACTGGGTAGTGCCAGATACATAACTACTTTAGATCTGACTAAAGGTTATTGGCAGATACCCCTAACGGAGTCTGCAAAAGAGAAAAACTGTGTTTTCTATCCCGAGGGGTCCTTCCAGTATAAGTGGATGCCTCAGATGCATGGTGCTCCTGCCTCATTCCAGAGAATGATGGATAAGACCTTAAGACCACATTGCCAATACGCAGCCACCTATTTGGACAATGTAGTCATCCACAGCCCAGATTGAGAATCTCATTTTCCCCCGGGTGCAAGCAGTAATATATTCCTTTAGGAAAGCAGGACTCACTGCCAACCCCAGAAAGTATGCCATAGGTTTGGAGGAGGCCAAATACATGGCTACATTATTAGTCAGGGGCTGATCAAGCCCCCGATAAATAAGATTGAGGCAGTTCAAAAGTGGCCCCAACCTATAAATAAAAAGCAAGTTCATACAATTCTTGGGATCACAGGGTACTACAAGCCGTTTATACCCAATTTTGCCACCATTGCACCCGACTGACAGATCTGATGAATGGTAGAGGGTCAGTCATGATTAAGTGGAACCCTGAGGCAGAGAAGGCATTTTAAAAGATGAAGCAAGCCCTTTGTGCACAACCTGTGCTCGTGACACCAAATTTCACGAAGGAGCTTGTGGTGCAGACAGACGCCTCTGATGTGGGACTGGGTGCTGTACTGTCCCAAGTCAGAGCCCAGTGGTATACCTTAGCAGAAAGCTCAACAGACATGAGAAAAACTATGCCATTGTTGAGAAGGAATGTTTAACTATCAAATGGGCCTTAGATGCTCTGAAATATTACCTGTTGGGGAGACCATTCAACATAGTTACTGATCATGCCCCTCTTAAATGGATGTGTGATTACAAGGAGAAAAACAATCGGGTGACAAGGTGGTTCCTTGTTCTTCAAATATTTAGGCTCACGGTGGAGCATAGAGCTGGGAAACTCCAAAATAATGCAGATGCCCTTTCCAGTATCAATTGGCTGGTTGGAACAGTTGCAAAGCCACAGGGGCTTGGGGGGGGGGGGGGAGGATATTTGGTATTATCAAAGGTGAGGTGATCGATGGACGTTATGTTTCATGTTATGTTTATGGATAGTTTTTGCGCGTTTGTATGCAGCGTTTTTGGGAGTTCTTTGGCTTTTTTTAGCGTTTTTGTATTAGTCAATAGAGAATACTATATCTATTGCATAATTTGTTGCTAGGTAGTTCAGCTTTTTTTAGCTTTTATTTCAGCTGAAAATCACGCAAACACGCCCGACAAAACGCACAAAAACACCAGAGTTGCGTGTTTCCATTCATTTCTATGGGATACAAACGCCCAAATCTGCCCGATCGCGCAACAAAAATACCTGCGGAACTTGTTTGAGCTTCAGGCATTTGGCTTCAGGCGTTTTTGAGTGGAGATGTGAACCATCTTCACAGAAAATCATTGCACAGCATATTCCACTACAGACCTTTCAGCTGACTCTCCAGGTCCCTCCAACTCAGCATCCCAGACCAGCACACCTGCACCTGCAAAAAACGAGCAGGCATCCAAGAAAAAGAAATTCCACAAAAAGAAACAAAATCCAAGAAAATCAGGCGAGGAGGCAAGAAAAACAGAAGAAGCTCCACGCGACCACTATTCCCTAAGGCTCAAACAGCGGAAATAACAACGTGTAACGTTATTAACATCTCAGAAAAAGTACTGACGGACAGTG
>BLSH010197664.1:2074972-2086375 GCA_018402905.1 Glandirana rugosa
GGGACGGAGTGATCAGTGTGCTTGGTGTACACAGTAGGCGGTAACGAGCTGTTACCGCAATCTCCCTGTCACACACGATCGGTGTGTGACAGGGAGAACCGCGGTAACAGCTCGTTACCGCGGTTTGTTTACATCACATGCCCGGCTGTGATTGACACAGCCGGTCACGTGGTAAAGAGCCAAATCTATTGGCTCTTTACACGGATCGGAGCTGGGCTTTGTCCGAGGGACAAGCCTCAGCTCCGATCGCCGCGCTGCGCGCCCCCAGGGGCGCGCACGAGCGGCGTGCATGTGAGGCTCGTTTGTGACCGGCTGTGATTGGACACAGCCGGTCACGGGGTAAAGAGCCAATTTTATTGGCTCTTTACCCCGATCTGGGGGGGACACAACCCCCCGGCAGACGAGCGATCCGCGATCGCCGCTGTGTGGGCCCCTGGGGGTCCGCAGTAGCGGCGAGAAGCGGAGGACGTCATATGACGTCCTCCCGGATTGACGGCCAGTCCCTGCCGACGTCATTTTACTATGCGTCGGTAGGGAACTGGTTAATGGCTGTGTGTTGTGTTATTTTGAGGGGGCAGCAAATTTACACCGTTACTCAAGCTGTACACTCAATACTTTACATTGTAGTCTTCAGTGTTGTCACATGAAAATATATAATAAAATCTTTACAAAAATGTGAGGGGTGTACTCACTTTTGTGAGATACTATAAGCATGATGTGTCTTTCATCAGCTGCATTTAGTCTCCTTGGTCGACTACTGCGTCTACAGCACTCAACGTTGCCTCTTTCTTTGTGGATCTTCAAAAGAGCTTGAACAGCACATCTTGAAACCTCAGTCTGCTTTGTAATCTTTGCATGGGAGAGACCTTTCTGATACAGTATAACTACCTTGTGTCTTGTTGCTGTGCTCAGACTTGCCATGGTGTATGACCTGTGACATGAAACTGTTTTTCACAACCTCACCTTGGTAGTAGAGTTTGGCTATTCCTTGTCCATTTTAAGCCTAGAGACAGATGTTTCTGTTTCAGTTAATGACTGTTTCAACCTACATATGAAATTGAAGTTAATCATACACCAAATTCTAATCCTACAAAATCTCTGACTTTGTGTAAGTGTACAAAATGTGCAAGTGTAAGAACGGATGCTGATCTGAAGCCAAAGGGTAGTCACACCAAATATTAATTTGATTTTTCTTCTGTTTGGCCAGTTTGCAATTTGTAAATTGATAAAAATAAACAATACCAATATATATTCTTGAATGCATTCTTACTTTACAGCATTTCTTCACACCTGCTTGAAACATTTGCATAGTACTGTAAATGTCTATAGTTCAGATCTTAGATTGTTTAAAGAGTTACCGCAACCAAGACCTTTGTTTTTTTTATAATTCCTTTATTTTTCCAAATTGTTGCAGTTTACAGTCAAATGGAGAAAAGAGATAAACAGAAAATAATTGGTCTATAATATCAAAAGTGAAAATCTCTCAATTATGTGTACAAGCCGTCCGACCAAGTGGAACATATTATAAGTGGTTAGATAAAGTAGATCAGGAAGGAGGATGGCCTACAAGTAATTACACATGATCCACAAATGATGTAACCGTACGAAAGACTAAGTACATTAACTAGTGGGTTTCCAGCTGTGCAACCTTATTTTATGAAATAATATATTAATGCCGGGAAATGAACTTCACGGTGGCCAGGTGAACTCGTACTAGGAGTACTAAATCTGGGTCAATATGTAAGGGGATACACTAATATCTGAGAGGAAAGAACCCAGAGCGAGCCCAGTAGAACAGCAAAAGGAACCAATACAGAAAGAAGGGGGAGAGAGAGTAGGGGGGGAAAGAGTTGGGAAGATGGGAATAGGAGGTCTAACCGCCCTTGACATGAGAGAGTAAGTGAAGGTTTCAGCAAAGGAGGAGGAGCCTTTCCCCAAGAAAAAGGAGCCAGTCTCAAGGGATCAGCCCGATTGCAAGACTCCCTGCAAATAGGCATCTATTGTGCAAAGTCGCTGTAAGATCTTCCATGTCCCTGAGTTCGCTAATTTTGGAAACCCACAAGGATTTTGGAGAACCACAAGGGTTCTCGGATCTCCAGCATAGAGTAATGCATGCCTTGGCTGCATTTAGTAAATGAACTGTAAGGGAGGCCTTATACTTCTTTATTGGATGTTCCGAAAGATGCAGCAGACAAGCTGCGGGGTTCCCCTCCAAGTCGACATTGGTCAGGTGTTTAACAGTACCAATCACCTCCCGCTAGAAGGACCTCAGCTTGGGACAATCCCAAAAAATGCGGAGCATTGTGCCCTCAGCGTTACCATAACACCAACATGCACTAGGGACCTGGGGATAGAAGCGGTGTAAAGCAGTGGGAACCATTTGGTCAAGATCTTGTCTCCTGGATTTTAGTAGCCAGGGAGGACTTCTGTGCAAAATGGAGAATTTTCTCTTTCTGTGTGTCAGTGAATCGAGTTTCAAGGTCCCCTTCCCATTTAGAGAGGAACTCAGGCACAAATTCTCTCGGTGGACGAATCAAAGACGGGTAAATCAGCGCAAAACAGTGACGGATTGGTTCCCTTCTATGACAGATGTGTTCCAATTCTGTAAGCTCACGGTGTATACCAGGGGTGCGCGAACACAGCGTAGGAAGTCGCACAGCTGGAGGCCGCTCCATAAGTCTAAAGGAGGGTTTACAGCAGACGCACAGACAGAAGGAGACAGCTAAAGGAAACAAATTTTGCAATATTGCAAGATTTGGGAGGAGCCCCCTCCACAGCTCCCGGCCCTGATGTCCCTGGGTGGGCCCCGATGGTGTATCATGATCATATGAGTGTTGTAAGTTGCATGCACAGTTTGTGAAGGGATCCATACCCTCAATGTCTTTATGTTGTCAATTGCTGATCTTATATTAACCGGTTCCACACCGCGCGCAGTATATTTACTGCGGCAGTGTGGACGGCTACCACGAATCACTGTAAAAAGGCGGCGATCTGCGGGTGGCCGCTAGGGGGCGCACACGTGCCCGCCGCACTCCGGAGGAGTGTGCCCGCGGCTCGGGCGAACCCGATGTCCGCTGGCGAGCCGCGATGAGCGGCCACAGCCAAAGAGCGGGGAACCGCCGATGTAAACACGGCGGTTCCCCGCTCTGTCAGTGCGGGCATAGGAGATCTACTGATCCCTGTCACTGGGATCAGTTAGATCTCCTATGTCCATGTTAGCCCAGCCCCCCCCCACAGTTAGAACACACCCAGGGAACACAGTTAACCCCTAGCTCTCCCCCCCAGGTTAACCCCTTCACTGCCAATGGCATTTACACAGTAATCAGTGGACATTTAAATTTCCGATCGCAAAAAAGTGTCAAAAATATCCGACATGTCCGCCCCAATATCGCAGTACTGCTAAAAATCACAGATCGCTGCCATTACTAGTAAAACATTTTAAAAAAAATAAAAACCAGAGAAATTAATTCTCACCATCCGTAAAGGCGGCAACTTTTGCGCAAACCAATCAATAAATGCCAATTGCGATTTTTTTTATCACAAATATGAGGAAGAATATAAATCGGCCGAAACTGATGAAAAAAATGTTTTTTTATATTTTTTTTTTGGATTTGTATTTCAGCAAAAAGAAAGAAAAACAGTTTTCTTTGCAAAATTGTCGCTCTTTTTTTGTTTATAGCGGTGATCAGAAATGACGCAGAGGTGATTAAATACCACCAAAAGAAAGCTCTATTTGTGGGAAAAAAAAGGACGCAAATTTTGTTTGGGTACAACATCGCACGACCGCGCAATTGTCAGTTAAAGCGACGTAGTGGCGAATCGCAAAAACTGCTCTGGTCAGGAAGGGGGTAAAACTTTCCGGGGCTGAAGTGGTAATTTTTTTGAGCCACACCACGAGCCAGCTCCTGACGAGTGGCTCAAAGCCACGAAACGTGCGTAGAGCTAAAAGCTGCCGTAGGTTCAACTTTCTATGCATTTTTATACATTAAAACTCAATAGGAACAATGAGGTCCTTGGCCACGCAGACCTGTCTGTGTACATATATTTACCAGTCTGTATATCAAATACCACATTTATACCCATTGTTATGAATTTGTATTACTGTTTATGATTGATATCTTATCATGTAATGTTTGTGATTATATGCATCAGTATATTTATATCCATAAATTAACGTTACACCGTCCAAACCAAGTCAGGGTGAGAGAATGCCAATGGAGTAGGTCAGCTTTAAGTAGAGAAGCAATGCGGAAAGATTTGCCAAATAAAAAGTTGAGGGATCAGAAGTGATGTCTACCCCCGGGTAATGGATGGAGTTGGTTGTCCAGCGAAGGGGGAAGGAGGATCGTATAGAGGTAACCCTGATTTTGTCCACCATGATGTTCAGAACAGAGGACTTGGACAGGTTAATTTGAAAGAAGGAAAGGCTTCCATATTCCCGTAGAGACCGCAGAGAAGCAGCTTTGGGAGAGAGACAAGTGGATCCGTTAAGAAGAAGATCAGGTCTTCTGCAAATGCAGCCACCTTGTGCGACCCGGACGCCTTCTGGTATCCAGCGATGGCTGGATCTGCCCGTATCATACAAAGAATTGGCTCTAAGGAAAAAATGAAGATCAGGGGGGATAAGGGGCACCCCTGCCGCGTGCCATTGCGGATCTTGAAAAAGCCAGACCTTGTCTCATTGATCCTGACAGCAGCAGAGGGGTCAGAGTAAAGGGATAATATCCATCCCAACATGGATGACCGGAGCCCAATATGTTCAAGGGTGGCCCGCATAAAAGCCCAGTTCATCCGGTCAAAGGCTTTCTTCACGTCTGTACAGAGCAAGAGAAGGGTCCACTTTGACGTCTTGCCTGCATGGATAAGGTTCACCACCCTAATGGTAACCCAGCTTGACCCTTATGGATGAGACCTGAGATATGGGGGAGTAGTCTGTTTGCCAAAATTTTAGCGAACAGTTTCAAGTCTGTATTCAAAAGCACAATCGGGCGGTAGTTCCCACACCGCAAAGGGTCCTTCCCCTCCTTTGGGATAAGGGAGATATATGCTCTCAGCGAGTCCTTAGGAAAGGACTTACCCTCTGAGATAGAGTTAAGTGCGGAAACCAAGGGGGCGGATAATGTGTCAAAGAATATTTTGCAGTATGCCGGGGTAAAGCCATCCGGACCAGGGGCCTTTTTTGGTTTAGAGTGGGCCAATGCTACCTCTAGTTCCTCCGCGGTGATGGGTTCCTCCAACTCGCATCCGGGAGTGAGGGCATGCCAGAGGTGGCAAGGTATGACTGTATAGTGGGGCTCGCAACTAAAGAGGAATCTGTAGAGGATGGGGGGTCTAGGTTATAGAGACTCTCATAGAAGAAGGATCTAAACTCCATCGCCATTGTGGTGGAGGTGGTCAACTTCTGGCCAGAAGAGCCAATGATGTGAGAAATGTAAGTTTTAGTACGTGGCCCCCGCAGTGACTGCGCCAATAAAATGCCTGGTTTATTTGAAAATTCATACATAGTACGATGAGCCCAGGCCAGCTTTTGCTTCGTTTTGTGGTATAAGAGAGAGAGCAGCTCCTCTCGAGTTTTAAGGAGCTCCTGATAGGTAGATCTTGCAAGGCTAGCTTTATGGGAACGCTCCAAATTGCAGAGCTTGTTCAAGAGCTCATCTCTCTCTTTTGAGACGGGTTCCTTTTTGGATCAGGGTACCCCGAATCATAGGCTTATGTGCCTCCCAGACAACCAAGGGGTTTTCAGTCGAGGCCCCATTCAGCGAAAAGTATTCCCGTAGGGCGGTCAATACCTCAACATGGGTCTCCTCTGACTGAAGTAGGGCCTTGTTCAATCTACAAGATGGGGGGTTCTGGATTGCTGGGCCCAACTGAAGGGTCAGATGGACTGGTGCATGGTCCGAAAGGGAGATGACATCAATACTACTAGAGACTACCCTAGGCAGACCTTTGTGCATGATCAGGAGATAATCAAGCCGAGAGTAGGTGTGATGAACCTGCGAGAAGAAAGAGTAGTCATGTTCTTGAGGATGCAGAAGCTGTCAGGTGTCAATCAGATGGAGAAGATGGAGATCAGCCTTCAAGCGCTAATAAGCAAGTGATGGTGCGCAAGTGGGTAGATGCATGCAATATGAAAAATACATAAAATACAGACATATGGTGTATAAGAATGGGGAAGGAATGGATGGATGAACTAGAAACAGAGAAGAATATATATATATCTATACACCATATACAAAACAAGCAAAATTGGTATATATTAGCCAGTCCAAAGGAGTGCACTAAGGGCAGCCCAAAAGTAAGGACCCAGATCACGTAGTCCAGTAACTGCAAAGACAAAACACAAAGGAAGGCGCCTCTAAGTGCAATATGCTAAAAACATTTAATAGAAGGCAGAATAAAAACACTCACAGAGGTGAAGTAATAATACGCATAGCGGCTGATCATGTAACATGTAGATCGATGTCACTCATAGGGAGATCCGGGATGTGATGAGCCGGGGCCAACTCCTCTGTTCATCCGCGCCGTACACAACCACCTTATAGCTGTCCCTTCAGGGGGGTCTGCAGCTTAGCCTACAAGCGCTTAAGGCGAGAATAGGGAAGATGGGAGGAACCCCGCAATGCATCCAATAAGGGGTCCATGGCAAAGTTAAGATCGCCCCCCAAAGACGAGGAGACCCTCCATAAATTCCATGAGCACAGGGAGGAGCGCCCTAAGGAATGGCAAATGGTCTATGTTTGGATAATAGACACTGGCGAAAGTGACCTGCACATCACCCACCTTTCCCTTTAAAAGAAGGAAGCACCCCTGGGCATCCGCCTGCATCGCCCCGAACATCCAAGGGACTGATTTAGTCATCAGAATGCTAACCCCCTTAGATTTGGAGATTGGGGAGGGACTGTGGTACACTGTCGGAAAAGCCTTGTTGGTCAGTTTAGGAATTCGATCTTCCCTGAAATGCGTTTCCTGCAGGAAAGCCACCTGGGTTTACACTTTCTCAGGTCTGTCAAGAGCCGGGAGGGCTTCTCAGGGGCCCTGAGACCCTTCACATTGAGGGAGGTAACCTTGAGGAGATCTTTGGTGCCTAGGCGTGACAGAGCCCCCCGTGAGATTCCCTGGGTGAGGAGGTGGGAGCAAGGTGGGGAGGGAAAAGAAGCCAAAAAAAAGGGGGGGATGGAAGAGTGAGAAACAAAAAGGAAAATAAAGGTGGCCAATCTACAGTTAATAGAAATAAGGACCTTGGAAGAGCCAGAAAGTACAAAAACACAGCATGCTTAGAGGTGCACAGAGTAGTAGCAATGAGAAACATGTTATGTCTAATAACAAAAACAATAACAATACCACAATGAAACAATGAAAGGGTACACTACTGGTCCGTCTGCGATGGTGCATCAGGGGAGGCGCACGTAGCGGCCGGATCCCACCCCACTCCTGAGAAGGAGGGTGGGCGAGAGATGGACTTATCTCCCGCGATCGACCCCGGGGCACCACCGCAGAGGGACATATGACATGCCTGCAATCTCCCAGGGAGGATACAGGGCAACTTAAGGCAAGGAGTCTCAGAGCACATAATTTCGGTGTAGGTAAAGTCTTTAGGGAGAGTCCCAGGCCCCACACCCCAATGCTAATTTGGACAGAAATGGAAGGGTGAGATTGAAAAAAGTAAGGAACCTTCAGATTCTGGATGTTCCACTGCAGGTGACAGCCATGTGGTAGAGCAACAGAGGCAGCACCCAGCTAGATGGGATTATGAACAGTGGGGCATGCGGCCTGCCCACAGACCAATTGTATTTAGCTAAACATATACATCTTCACAGGCTGCTATAGCGGGGTCAACCATTGATAGGGGAGCAGTCCTCTCGTGGAAAGCCAGGTTTTAACATATTTGGGAGGCCGAACAGTCGAGATCTAAACAGGGGCCTTGTGGTTTGTCTGTCTCTAGGGTCTTCGACATTGGTTAAGAGAAAAAAGGGGGGAAACAATGTGGACTTTAACATCCAGGGAAGGCTAAGGTACATCCTGGCAACTGTCAGTTCAGTTCACATTCCCTGTAGCTTCCGGATATCTAGGCCTAGTATACATGATGTTATTTAAAGACCAGAAATAAGGAACAAAGAACCCTTGAAAAGAACAACGGAAAAGTTTCGCCACAATGAGTCAAATGAGGTGTAACCCTTTAGCTTACTGCGTCGTCAGGCCTCCAATGCATTCGGTGTAGGTCTAGAGGCCCCAACTGGAGGTGCGGGAACGGGGACGTCGGATCTGCTGTGGTCTTGGGTTGGGATGACTCAGAGCCTCCTGAGTGAGTAGGTACTCAAACCAATCGGGGACGTTGACAGCAGGTCTGTGTAGGAAGCTGAACAGGGCAGAAAGCTGGTCCAGAGAGCACAGGAAGAATTCAGTTCCCTGCTTCTTCACGATCAAGTGAAATGGATGGCTCCAGCAGTAGGTTGCCTTCGCCTCGGGGATCACTTCGAGAAGGGGTCGCAAGAGCCCTTGCATGGCCCATGTTTGCCTTGAAACATCCAGGTAAATCCTAATAGTGGCACCGTCAAAGTCAATAGGCCCCCTTGACCAGGCCAAACGCACAATCTCTTCCTTAACGGTAAAAAAATGGATCCTGTACAGGACATCCCAATGCATATGTGGGAGTGCCTGGTCCTGTTGAGGCGACGGGGGCGTCCTAGGGCCTGGAAGCCGATGTACTCTGTACAAGCTTCAGCTCGGCCATGGGGGGTTTACCCAGGATTTGGTTTAGGATCGCCACCACAGTGGTGCGAAGGTCTGGACCCACAGTGGCCTCAGGGATGCCACGCAGACGCAGATCATTCCTTCTGCTGCGGTTTTCACCATTATCCAGCCTCAAGTGAACATCAATGAGGTGACTGCCGATGGCTTGGTGCTCAGATTCCAGAGCAGTGAGGCGGGTATCTGTAGTAGTGGTGGAGGACTCCAGTTCGTTTACCCGCTCTTCGACCACATCGACCTGCTGGCGGAGGTCATGCAACTCCCGGGAGAGAGCATTCAATATGGATGAGGCCATTGCCTGTAAATCTTGCTTAGTAGGCAGTCCTGATACTAGCTCCCGGAGGGCTTCCCCAGACCTGTCATCTGCTCCCATTGTATGGCTTGACTGATGCTGTGAGTCTATGCACGGGAGAGCAGGAGATGTAATAGGGGAGAGTGGGTGATCTGTCTGTACTACCCCCTCCCCTGACTCCAGGGTCCCAATCTGCAAACCCTTCTTCCTGTTGAGGGAGTGGTGGCATCTTGACCACGGCTGCAGGAGATGAGGCGGCATGCTGCCAAAGGAAGTAGTGAGTGATCTCTCCCCCTCTCAGGTCCCCTGTAGCCGGCACTTGTTTGAGGGCACTGGACATGGGGGATCGGTGGGTCTGTTCCAGTCTCCTGGCTGTTCTCAGATGCGGTCTGTGCAGAGCTCCAGCAAGAAGCGTTCTCACGCCGCCATCACTAAGCCCCACCCCCCAAGTTTTTAACTTAAAATGTGGAAATAGTTTAGTTAGTTTTTTTTGCTGACAAGCTAGAGTATGCTGGGAAGTTTTTGTACTGTTCTGTCAATTGCACTGCCCATGTGCACCTTTTCTCGTGCTAGATTATAAATTTACTTAAGTAGTTGCCATATTTGGTCTCCTGGGTGACTCAAAGCCTCTCTCCCAAGCTTTTAAAAATTCTGGACATCAGTCCCCATGCATTCATGCCATGGACTTCATTAATTTCATTGGAAAGTCGGTTGTCAAAATGACAGGCTGTGGAATGGCTTTCCATGGTGTAAATGGAGTATTTGGTTTGCATATAATAAAGGGAATAATACAATCAAGAACCAGTCTAAAAAACAATGTTTGTATTGATACCTTCAATTTCAAATGCCAGCTGATAACACTGATTGTTCATTTCTTTTCCTGAAATAAGGCAGAAATTTGGCAGTAAACGTTTCCAAATTCTTATGACAATCATTGACCTCTTTTGAAAAAGCAATTTCTTTCTCTTTCGGGACAATCCTCCTAATAAAGGCAACAGGATGTTGAAAATGAACTGTGTAGATGGGAAGTTGGAGAAATCATGGATGATGGATGACATGGCATGGTGACAATACCAGCACTTGGGAAGGGGCAGGTTCATGATATAGTTAAATTAGGCCTTGCATAAAATTGAGTGGGGGGGGGGCAAAAACATATTTCTTTGTTCTAAAGAAATTGTACCACTCATTGTGTCATATGAATAAATGGACATAATATAAGGTGGGTATTCCAAAATGACACACCTTTAAACTTCTTCCTGAGCTTTCATTGTGGCTCCCACTATTTAGTCACATGACATCTCAGAGACACAAAGAAAGTTAGTGATGGAAGACTTAGCTACAAAAAATGTAGAGCATGTGTCACTGACTGCAGGTTCCACTCTGATGTTCAAATGGGGAAGCATCACCACCTAGGGCCACCTTCTCAACAAATCTTATTATTACTGGATCAAAGGGCAAATGCCTCCATCCCTAGTATATTCCTCCGCTCGCACAGCATGACTCCTAAATGCCTGTTATACCAAGTGCCAAATTCACCTCCCATTAATATCCTCATACCACTGGGTAACAATAAGAGTAGACATTATAGGGTATCTCATGGTTTAGGTTATTAAGCCTGCACATACCTACAGTAGCCTTTATGCTCTACTATGATGCCAGAAGGCCATGCCGTTCTTATAGTCAAAGCTTTGGCACTCCCTTGTATTTAGGAAAAGTGAAGACTTAACACCACAGTGCTAAGAGATCTCAAAGCAGCTGAACACACTATAGTAATCAATGAAAGAGTAGTAGACAGCACTCCAGCAGATTGGAAAATGGTAATCCAGTTTATTCAAAGCATAAGTGTACAATGGAAGTCTTAATACATACAAAAATGTCAAAAGACATGTCCAATGGCAAAGCAATAGGATGGATGGACAGGAAAGATGGACATGTTTCACGAAAATACAATTCGCTTAATAAATGATTAAGCGAATTGTATTTTCGTGAAACGCGTCCATTTTTCCTGTCCATCCATCCTATGTGAGGTCGTCTAACCCTTTACCATTAGGTCAAATAAATTTCGTATTCATGTTACCTACAGGTTTATGTATGTTTTTAAAGTTTTCTGTACAGGTTACCGTTTCGTTATCCTACCTACCTGTCCTTTTTACCTGCGCAAAGTGCTTTTATGTTAAGCGAATTAGTAAATAATTCGCTTAACATAAAAGCACTTTGTACAGGTAGAAAGGACAGGTAGGTAGGATAACGAAACGGTAACCTGTACAGAAAACTGTAAAAACATACATAATTCTGAAGGTAACATGTGAATACGAAACTTATTTGACCTAATGGTAAAAGGTTAGACGACCTCACGACAGATG
>BLSH010197664.1:2086591-2102708 GCA_018402905.1 Glandirana rugosa
AACCCGCTCCGCCTCCTCCCCCCGCCGCCATGCGAGTCGGCGGCACTGTGGAGAGAGAGAGAGAGAGGGAGAGATAGCAGTGATGCGGGCGGGCAGAGAGATGATGTCATCTCTGCTCGCCCGCCCCTCTCTCTGTCTCGGGTCTCAATGCAGCCGCACGGCGGCTGGAAGCAGCCGCTCGGCGGCTCTGTAGAGCCGCCGCTCGCGGCTCTGTGGAACCACCCGCTCGCGGCTCTGTGGAGCCACCCGCTCGCGGCTCTGTGGAACCACCCGCTCGCGGCTCTGTGGAACCACCCGCTCGCGGCTCTGTGGAGCCACCCGCTCGCGGCTCTGTGGAGCCAGCCGCTCGTCTGCGGCTTCAGTCAGGTCTCCCGCCCGCCGGGCGGGTGACCTGACGCCGCCATTAAGGGCCCCTCGGGAGGCTCGGGGCTGAGGGCGTGAGACTCGGGGCTCCAGCCCCCATAGCCACCCCCTGGCGACGCCCCTGATGGACAGGAAAGATGGACATGTTTCACGAAAATACAATTCGCTTAATAAATGATTAAGCGAATTGTATTTTCGTGAAACGCGTCCATTTTTCCTGTCCATCCATCCTATTGCTTTGCCATTGGACATGTCTTTTGAAATTTTTGTATGTATTTGGACATCCATTGTACTTATGCTTTAAATAAACTGGATTACCATTTCCCAATCTGCTGGAGTGCTGTCTACTACTCTTTCATTGATTACTACATGGTGTGGTTCGTGGACCGGACGTGCACACAGTGACTGGGATTTCTTATCACTCACCTAGTGCGGTGTCTTTCCTTCCCTGTTTAGCTGAACACAGTATATTTGCTAATGATGACCACTATGCAACATGGATTGGATAATCCAGGCGTTGCAGCCTGCTCAAGACTGGGGAATCTTGTAATTGCACACAAATAATAATAAAAAAACACAAAGGGCACAAACACCTAATGCATTATCTCAAGCACTTTAATAAAAGGTAAAGGGTACAAATTATACTCACGAAGCCAGTGTGAATACTAGAGTTGTATAAAACCCAGGAAACAGAAGCAAACCCATCATGAAACTCCTTAGGTTCAAGTGAATAATAGTACCGGCTGGCGTTTTTCGGGGGGCATGCCCCTTTCTTCAGAGCAGAACTACTGTGTTAGAATAAATATTGGATAATATCTGCGTTACAATTTGGAACACATGAAAATAATAGCAGCTGACATTGCTAATATAATAATAATATATATAATAATATTGTAAATTGCAATAAAAATAAAAGATGATGCTGTGAGGACACAAGCACGCTACAACCGTGGTTCATTTGAAAGTTTTTAGAACAAAAACCCTCTGGGGTGGGATTTTTTGAGGCACAAAACTGTCATAAGAATATATAAAATATATATTTTTATTTTATACAAAATGTAAAAATGTTACATTTAATACAACTATTGAGACTTAGGACCACAACAGTCACAAAAATATCAACATGATAAAGAGTGATGGCACCGAGGTTATTATAACGCTTGTTATTCTGGCTTTCTGGTAAGAAGATTAGATGTGAGCACAGTGGTGTGTCAGTTCATACACTGAAGCTGTGAGGGTCTCGTCTCCTTCATTCACCGTTTTTTTTTCTGAACTTCATTTGCTTTCTACTCCTAGTGCTGCATACAGACTTTTATGTTATTATTGTTATTGTGCTAGAATGCCAAGTCATACTAATAGGTAAAGTTCTGGCACTCCCATGTATTTTCTAAGCTTGCCTACCCCTTCCTGCCTCTCATGCTATCCTATTGTCTTATGAGGCAGACCATGATAGTGATGGAACAATAGAGATGTGTGGGAGACAGGAGGGAAATGAGCAAACACTTTTAGGGAGTTTTGGACATTTGCTTTTCAGAACTGCCCAGCGCCAGGAATTTGCAGGCTGTTGCAAATGTAGCACCCTCTAGGTAGGTAGGTGCTAGAGTGAGGATTTTTTGTGTGAGTTTTTGTGTGAGTGTAGGCAAATTTAGGCAGGTCTGGCTGGAAGCTAGGTCTGTTTGTTTTGATTCTGGGCTGGGAGTGGCTCAGGGTAGCAGCTGGTGACTCACAGGTGGTGTCACTTCTCGGTTACCTCCCTCTTGCTTCTAGAAAGTGATAGAGAAGATGAAGAAACGGAGGGGAAGAGAGGTGGAGCTGTCTGGGGTGTTCCGGGGAGCCCTGACCAATCCCCAACTATGATTGGCAGGGGGCAGGTCTCCTCAAATACCCAGGGTCAGCCCAGCTGGGGAGGAGTAGTTCGGGTGGAAGGACTGGGGATGGAGTACTTGGCTATTGGGGCCTTTGAGGGAGCTCCCCATTCGGGGGGGGGGGGTGAACTTGGGCCTGGGGCTCGGGTGCAGGATGGACCACTTCCAGAACTCAAAGGATTTGGACAGGAGGGAGAGAAGGAGCATGAGAAGACAGCAGCAGTTAGTACTGCGGGGTAAGTCTTCAGGAGGGAACCACCGGTTGCAGCCAGGAGGGCTGGTGAGTGACATGCACTGTCGGGAGAACTGGGGAGGCACATCTGAGAGAACTGGGAGGTTTCAGTTTGATATGGGTGCAGAGCCAGCATAGTGGACTGTGGTGTCATGGGCAGTGGAGTCGGGCAGCTGAAGCCAGGAGGGCTGGCAGTGCCAGAAGAGGGCTAACTGGGATCACTAGTCCACCTAGGACAGCTAGCACCAGAACTTTTCAATTGCTACATCACAGAGGCCCACCGTCTCTGCCTGTAATAAGGCATCTACTAAGGCCTGGCTAAAGCCAGTGTCAGGCCTAAATACATGTGCTAGCTGTGCTGGAGAGAGGAAGTGTAATAGTCTGCAAGCAAGAGTTGTGCTGGAGGAGACTGAAGTAGTAGTATGTACATGAAGTGTACATAATTTGTCCCAACCAAGTTGAATTTTCTGGGCATCTCAATTCCCTTACCCCATCCAAGTTAAATCCCCTCAATTAAAGCACAAAACCAAGTACATGGAGAAACTGAAAGCTACTTATGCTATGCTCTATCGTGCAAATTTGTGCATCACCGCCGGACACACACACTTTGAGATTGCAGCAGAATCTTCAAACTGGCTAGACACGAATGAACACGCTGTACGTCAGGCCAGGTGACCTGAGGATGAGGAAGTCTGAATTACTACTGACCTCTATGAGAAGAGAGCTGGACCCTTTTCGTTTTCCTCCTGACTGGGGGATTTGCTGGAAACACACAACGATACCCAACAATGTGAGTTCGGAACTGAGTTTACCGCATGGCAATTGTCAAAACCACTAATTACTCTTACCTACGTTGCAGCCGTTAGCGGCTATGTCGATGCATTACAGGACCTGTTGTTCCAGATGATGCCAAAATGCGTGTTGGCAGTTTGGAGCCACACAAGTGCCTTCTTGATACTCAAGCACGTTTGGCCAATTAGGCCCATGCTGTCATCGTCACAATGGCAAACACCACCACTGGCTTATTAGTTTCTGAACAGTGCCCCATTGTGCCTTTAGTTTGTCATAACTTCTTTTCTATTAATCCACAGGGATCTAATAACAATTTCTACATGTGCCCATAGGGTGGCACTGTCCACTAACAAAAGCTTTGAACTTGGAATCTTTTTGCACCAACAGCCTGTACCAGGGCCATTAGTGATGAGAAAACTGTCCCTTACTCCTGGAAGCCCTCATCTGGGTCACCACAGGCTAGTTATATCCATCCAATCTAGCTGATGGTGGTACCAGTGTTATCATGGCACATTAGAGGAATCCATGACCCCTTAAAACGCACAATGGTATCTACATCAATGCGCAAATATCTCTATTTGTGCTCTACAAGAGACCCATCTTACAAGTGATACTCTGTCATGCTTAAGGTTTGAATGGGTGGGAAAAGCATATCATTCCACTCACACCTTGTATTCCAATGGGGTGAGTGTTCTGATACATAGATCCTTGGACTATGAGGAATATGACTGTGTAATAGATGAGGAGGGAAGATATGTTTTTGTGTATTGTAGATTGTGCTCCCTAAAATGTATTCTAGCCTTTCTGTATATACCGCCTCCTTACAATAACTATCCCCTTAGAAAGCTGCTGGAGTATCAGTTGAAGTACCCGGACGTGCCTTTGTTTGCGATGGGAGATTTCAACTTTTATTTGGACCCAGCAACAGATAAACATGCCCCATCCAGGATTGGTGGTGTGACTTGCCGCACTGGCCTTCACAAATTTATAGAGGAGGTGGGCTGGATTGACCCCTGGAGGGGAAGACACCCCACTACCAGGCAATTTTCGTGTTTTTCAAAGACCTATTCTTCCTTATCCCGCATTGATCTATGCCTATGTTCCTCAATGGCTGATAAGTATATATTGGAGATAGAATATGCTGTACGTAGTATATCTGATCACTCCCCCTTGATTATGCAACTGGAGGTTTGCCCTCCCTCTAACTTGAAAAAGGCCACATGGAAGCTCAACACTTTTTGGCTCCAGCTCTTCCCTTCACACACACCTATAGTCTCCAAAATAACCGATTTCTGGAGAAGACATACTGGAGAGGCGACTGTCTGTCACTCCTGGGAGACCTTCAAATCCCTCTTATGGAACACCTTTTATAATGAGATAGAGTCTATCCAGATATCTACTGGTGCTCAAAGGGAAGGGCTGGAAAAACTGCTGTGTGACTTAGTGTCTACATTTATTGCTGACCCTACTGATGAAAGCAGGGAGGCATGGGTCTCAGCTCAAGCCACTCTGGACAGGATCTAGCCTCTGTAGCGGACAGAAAACGCTCCTTTAGCAAAATGGCATACTATGAGGAGGGTGAGCATACTGGTCGGCTCCTAGCCATGCTTGCACATTCCCAACAATCATCCCCATCCATTGGAGCTCTGAAGCTCCCGGCTGGGGGCATTACAAACTCTTCAGATGGAGTGATGTCCACATTAATGGACTATTATGGTAACTTATATACCTCCAAACAAAACTACTCAACTGAATCTTTGAATACCTATCTTGAGAGCATTGACTTGCCTCGTCTGTCGGATGTCTTTCGAAGACAACTAGATGCCCCCCTTACTCTAGAAGAGTTGCAGAGGGCGGCTGATATGTTCACTAACTCAAAGGCCCTGGGGGATGTTGGTTTGCCCATAGAAGTATATAAGCAGTACATGGAACCAGTTTTGCCCAACATGTTGATGGTATTTAATGAGACAAGGAAATTAGGACAACTTCCCACATCAATGACAAGAGCCAATATAGTGTTAATACTGAAACCTGACAAAGACCCCCTTGACCCGGGATCATAGAGGCCGATATCACTCCTACAAAATTATGTCAAAATATTGGCTAAAGTATTGGCCCTACACCTGAATACAGCCATTTTATCTATTATTTATGCAGACCAGGCAGGATTTATGCCCCAGAAGTCCACTGCCATCGACTTATGTAAACAACAAACAGGAATGTCCTTTGTATAGGTACATAGGACAAAGAGGTTATTAATGAGGGACGGGCAATGAACACCGGTATAAGAAAAATATAAATCACTTTAATATAAACATCAGCTAAAAAACATTAATTAAGTTACACCAATATATGCTGATGGGCAAGGGTAACACCACTAGGCCCATGTAGGGTCCAAAGGACCATAGGGCAACAAAAATGACACACTGGGTATGAACACACAGGTAAGACAGACAACAATAACACTAAAGCCAGCGTCCGGACGCACAGGGGGATAAGGCAGTCTCATATACTCTCCCTTTCAAACGGAGGGGGTGTATTATGAGTCAAATGGCATTGATTGTAGAGTGTCCTTCCAGGGTACCTTGGTATCAGCGTATCTTGACCGTGCTGAGTCCTGGTGGTAATGTCATATGACTGGATGAGGGATTGGTGTATTGATGTAGAAATGGGGCGCTGGACAATTTCCCTGGATGGTATATGAAGATGTAAACTATGACCAAATTGGTTGATGAAGGGCAAATAAAGGATTAGAGACCACCTCCTGAGATCAAAGTGTGAAGTGGAACAGTACAGAGCAACCGGAAGGAAGACATGACAGTCCCATAGGGTAACGTGATGTGGACGGTACTCCTATGGGTATAGACTGATTAGATGAATGACAGTCTATGATGTCCCTGTGTTGACCTGTATTAATAAGTTGCAACCCCTAAGGCTTATGGAATGAGGGTAGGGGGCTCCAGTTCCTCCATATAGTAGCCTACAGCCTATAATGGGGGTTTCGCAGGGAACACTTTTGGGGGATGAATGTCTCCTTCTGGGCGCGATACTATTCACCAGGATAGTATAAGGGATATGGTAAGGATGCAGGATGTGGTAATCCTCTGTGTACAGGGAAAGTGGTGTTAATGGTCATGTAATATGCATAAATTGCATAGGTAAACAGTCCTTAAGACTCACCACTTGTTAGGTCCATCATGATATTCAGTTTACTGCATGCTCCACCGATATATCCTGATGATATTTGGGCTGGTAGTCCTCTTCTAGGTCTGGTGTTAGTCCAAGAAGTTTTTTTGCATATGGTCCCTATAGGGACGCTAAGTAATGCAGTGCTGTGCACTGGAGCCTCAGATAGTTTATGTAGTGGACGCGGAAGATCAATGCGCGTCGAGGCTAGTGCCGAGTGTGGTTCGCGCCTCTTTCCTACTCTCCAGCATGTCAATCACCAGGGTGCGCCGGCCTCCTCCTGTGATGTCACGTGATGCTCGTGACGTCAACGTGTTTCGCTATGTGACTAACGTAGCTTCATCTGGACGTTGTTCTTTTTTTTGGTAGAACATCAACTTATGTAGGCTCTTTCTTAACATTCAGACACCTTTGGACAACATGGGAGACAGAGCACTATTGTCCCTTCATGCCCACAAAGCCTTTGACAGCATTGAATGGGCCCTCCAGTAGCAGTTATAAGAGAGGCAGGGAAGGTGTCCCCAGACTTTCCATTATATAGGGGCACTCGCCAGGGGTGCCCTCTGTCCCCACTCTTGTTTACTCTGGCCATAGAGTCATTGGCAGCTGCGATTAGAGCAAACGGGAATATCCGGGGTCATACGTATGGGACAATCCATGAAAATGTAATTATGTATGCAGATGACACCATGCTTTTTCTAGGAGACACATCTGCATCCTTGACTGAGGCCACGAGGGTTATTCAGGAATTTGGCACATATTCAGGCCTTCTTATAAACTGGTCAATATCATTTTTACTACCTCTAGACGGACAGATAGGCCCTCAAGTGGGGAAGATACAGGAGATACCGGTTTCCACGAAAATGAAATACTTAGGCATACGGATCACCCCTAGATTATGTTCCCCTCAACCTAACTCCGCTTCTTAACAGATCCAGAGATAAGATTGGAGTTTGGATGAAATTAAAGCTCTCTCCGGTGGGCAGGGTCAATCTCATAAAGATAATCCTTATTCCCCAGCTTCTGTATGTGCTACATAACACCCCAGTCATTATCCCCCTTAAAAAATTTGGAATCATTAACTCGCTCTTTAGAACACTAATATGGGCGTCTAAATCAGCGAGAATAAAACTTGAACAGCTACAACGCCCCAAGGATGCGCTCCCCAGCCCATGGGTATACTATCTGGCCTCACAGCTACAACATATAGCTAGGGCTATTAGTCAGTACACTGAATGCGCACTAAACCTGAGGGACTCAACCACACAACTTCTCAAACAGGCAGTGGGTATGGAGGTGGCGGAGGGCCTAGAGGCGCTGAGGTTTGGTAAACCGAACAGACTTTACCCTACCTACAACCTCACTACAAGACATTATAGGAGTTTAGTCCTATTTGGGACAATGCCCATTATCAGGAATAAAAACTGGAATGTGGGGCTATATGGAAGTGGCAGGGTATTACACATATGTCCCATATTT
Organism: Glandirana rugosa; assembly: GCA_018402905.1. Classification (NCBI taxonomy): domain Eukaryota; kingdom Metazoa; phylum Chordata; class Amphibia; order Anura; family Ranidae; genus Glandirana; species Glandirana rugosa. The sequence goes on from BLSH010197664.1 coordinate 2,094,509, forward strand.
TTTACAAATGGGCAATTGAGACCCTTTGTGGATCTTCAGGTCTTCTTTTCACTCCCGTCTCACATGCACTTTTATTATTTACAACTCCGCCATGCGGTTAATGCACAACGTGAGGTGGACACATGGACATTGGAGACTGCCCCCATTTTCAACTTTATACATGGGATCTCCACATATAAAGGCTTCATCTCTAATAGCTATGCGATGCTCCTAGACCTTATCCTACCAAATTCCAGTCTTAGAGCCGTAGCCCAGAGGGAGGGAGATCTGGGAGCCTTCGAGGAAGAACAATGGGAGGAGGCCCGTAAGTCAGTTACGCAATGTTCCCTGAATGTAGCCCAACGTCTATCACAGCTATACATTGTGCTAAGAGTCCATTACACACCTGCCAAATTAGCGCGTATGGATTTGCAATCGTATCCCACATGTACTAGATGCTGTAGAGATCATGGGGATTTGATCCACATGCTATGGCGATGCCCGAAGCTCCACAGGTATTGGAAATCTGTCATTAATACCATTAACCAGGTATTTCAAATACAAGTCCCAGAGGATCCCAAATGTTGCCTATTAGGAATACTAGACACTTTACAAATGGAGGATGTCCCCAGACAGGCTGTAGGGAGAGCACTTTTCCAGGCTAGATTAGCAATACTAACCCACTGGAAATCTACTGAACCCCCTACAGTGAAAGAATGGTTGGCTAGAATGGGTGATACACTCCGGTTGGAAAAAATGATATACCAGCATAGGGGTACTGGTGTTAAATTTGAAAGACTGTGGGCTCCTTGGTTGAATTTACTGGGCTTGGCACCAGCTGATCTGACCATGGACAGACTGCTCATGTACATGGTCCTTTGAGGAGGGGGGTGCAGAGGAAATCCCAGGGCAATTGAAGGAAGCAGATCCAATATGTGCCTTTTATAATGGTCTATGCTCCAGACTATTGGCTGGAATCCTTATTGTTTAACCACTTGCCGACCAGCGTCTAACAGCGACAAGGTGGCTCGTTATCGTAAACCACCGTCATATGAGGGCGGCTGCGATAACGAGTACTGTGAGCATGCGTGTGCCGCCTGAGGCGCGCTCGTGCGCTCACTGTGTCCAGGGGGGGCCAGGGAGCGGGTAGGGCGGACTCGATCGCTGCCGGCTACCCGCGATGGCCCCCCGGCCCCCACAGTGAGAGAACGGAGGTCCGTGTAAGTAAACACGGATCTCCGTTCTCATAGAGGGTGGAAGGGCTGTGATCACAGGCTTCCTGTATATGGAAGCCATGATCACTCCCCTCCCCCTGCCAGCCCAGCCCACATACAGTTAGAACACGCCTAGGGAACACATTTAACCCTTAGAGCGCCCCCTCCAGGTTAACTCCTTCACTGCAAATGACATTTACACAGTAATCAGTGCATTTTTATAGCACTGATTGCTGTATAAATGCCAAGGGTCCCAAAAAAGTGTCAAAATGGTCCAACATGTCCGCCCCAATATCGCAGTACTGCTAAAAATCGCAGATTGCTGCCATTACTAGTAAAAAAATAAAATAAATAAAACCCCCAGAAATTAATTCTCATCATCCGTAAATGCGGCAACTTTTGCGCAAACCAATCAATAAATGCCGATTGCGATTTTTATTTAACCAAAAATACGAGGAAGAATATAAATCAGCCAAAACCGATGAAAAAAAATGTTTTTTTTATATTTTTTGGGGGATTTGTGTTTTAGCAAAAAGTAAGAAATATAGATTTTTTTGCAAAATTGTTGCTCTTTTTATATTTATAGCGGCGATCAGAAATGACGCAGAGGGGATCAAATACCACCAAAAGAAAGCTCTATTTGTGGGAAAAAAAGGATGCAAATTTTGTTTGGGTACGTCGCGCAATTGTCAGTTAAAGCAACGCAGTGCCGAATCGCAAAAAGTGTTCTGGTCCTAAAGTGCGAAATCCTTCCGGGGCTGAAGTGGTTATGCTGACAAATCTTGTCGAATGTCTCTTGTTGTATCATTGTATGGTCACCTGGCATATATTGTTGATTCTATGATGCTTTGTGGATGTGTATGTACTTTTTCAGATGTACAATAAAAACCTTTTTGGTGAGAAAAAAAAATCCCTACATCTATAGCTACCCACATTCTAACACTAATCTATCTAACCCTGTGAAGAAAAAATCAGCATACATACCTTTTCTGCAGGCGATCTGACCCGATCCCACGCTGAGCTGTCAGCCATGGCTTCGCTGTGGAGGCAGGTGCAGAGGATACGGACAACAACGGAAACCCCATAGTAAGCCTATGGGTGACGTCACTTCCCTTTCATTTCAAAGCCGTTGTCGGCCATGTCCTCTGCAGAGCTTCCTCCGCTGGCGATAGGGTCAGATCACGCGCAGAAAAGGTATGTATGCTGATTTTTTTTTCTCAGGGTTAGATAGGTTTGTGTTAGAATGCGGGTGGTTATAGATGCAGGGATTTTAGTTTTAGCATGGACTTCTATTTTAACTGTGGCAAAAATAAACTAGAACTAGACAAGGGTGTGCTTCCCTACACACCAAAAGGCCACTTAACTAAAACTCAACCTTTATTGTAAATCATAAAAGGTATGTAAATGACCATAACAGGTATACCTATAGGATGAGGTCAATGCCATTATATATGACTACTAGTCAATTTTAAATGGGCTCAGTTGAATATCAGCACCACATCCCACAATACAAATATACAAAGAGAAAAAGAGTTGGGACTTTTTGAGTGCGTTATTTCTCTTTCAGTGACTCTTATTGTACTATTCCTTTCTAAGCCCCTGAAGAAACCAACAAGGCAAAACGCGTTGAGCTGTGTTTCCTCCCTATATGTGACCTATATTTGTGTACAGTACCTCATTGTAAACTTTGAGTAACAAGTACGCCCTATTGGGGGAGGTATCGCACTATAAGGAGGGGGGCGGGCTTGTACCATTACTAAGAGTTGTGATTAAATATGCATATTTTTAAAGGTTGTCTATTATGTTTGAATACACACATTTTTAATGATTAGGAATAAAATGATTTTTTTAAAAAATCACTATGTTGTTCGGATGATCATTCTAAAAAGTGGTTTCATCACTCAAAAAGTCCCAACTCTTTTTCTCTTTGTATGGCTATTATATATGAATCAACGTTCTATCTCTATGTGGTAATATTAACATCTACCAAGTTTAAATGGTGAAACTTCTCTTGATTATTATTATATTATATTATACAGGATTTATATAGCGCCAGCAGTTTGCGCAGCGCTTTACAAAAATGAAGGCAGACAGTACAGTTACATCACAATTTGGTAAAATAGGAAACAGAGGGCCCTGCTCGTTAGAGCTTACAATCTAAGAGGATATATATATTCTCTTGATGTATACATATAGACAATATGAAGGTTATAATCTCCATCTACATTCAATATAAAGGCTCCAGGCTGTGTAGAGGATATGTAAATTCAAGGTCTACTCACCAACACCAACTGGTATCAAGAGATGGGGGTATATCTGTCTCTCCTCCCATCTATTGGCCACATATAAAAATGAGATGAACAGAAAAAGAGAAAGTATGCTAGTAAATACTGTCTTACTGAAGATATGGGCTATCTGTCTTAAGACAGATATAGATATGTATATATTTAGATAGATAGATATTTATATTCAACAACATGTTTGATTCATATGTCCCGCACAGGGAAGTGGATTTCAAATGATAGTTAAAGAGTAACATTTGTTGATAAAAAAAACATTTCCCTCTGGGTGATCTATGTACATTGCAAGGACTTTAACAAACTTTGATGCAGATTCCTACCTTTTGTTATTCTAAAGAATAGTTGTTTGTCTGTGTCCATGTGGAAAGTGAATGGGAGTAGTTTTATAATTATCAGCTGCTGCACTTGCAGTGTTCTACTGATGAATGTGGCAGGGTCAGGTTTCTTTTGGGAGTGTCTCACCAAAAATATGATTTTTGGTGCAGGGAATGCCCAAAATATTACTTGTATCTTAGTGCAGACTTCTGGGAAAATCAGTAAGCCAATCACACAAGCAGAACATATTTGGGAGGCATTCTGTACACCATCTGTGTACAGAGCACTTCCAGGTTGCCATATTGCATTACATTTTACAGAAAATTACAACGCTGCAGAATGAAAACAAAAGGTATTTTTTAATATCATTCAATTACAATATTACTTGTGTAGGAATTGTATATGCTATATTTGTTTTTTCTTTTGCTATTTTTTTTTTCTGTGCATTGTCATTCACGTGCGCAAGTGCATGCAATGTATTTTCTCAAACACTAAACTCCTGAATTTGGGGAATACGTTATATATGCGTGTGGGAGTACCTGCTGATGAAGATAGGCATCAGCATTTACAAGAGTATGGCCAAATACAACCATTCACTTCTATAGGTGTATGCAGCACCAGCAACTCTCAGGGTGCAAGAAAAGGCCTGGAAAACCAATGAGAAACATTGTGCTAGGAAGCATTATGAACATTAACCATTTCAATACCAGGCACTTACCCCCCTACCCGCCCAGACCAATTTCCAGCTTTCAGTGCTGTCGTATTTTGAATGACAATTGCACAGTCATGCAACACTGTACCCAAGCAAAATTTTTATAATTGTTTTCCCACAAATAGAGCTTTCTTTTGGTGGTATTTGATCACCTCTGGGTTTTTTATATTTTGCGCTACAAATAAAAATTTTATTTGTCTTTCTTTGCAAAGAAGTAAGTTTCCTCCATCACTGATGGGCATTGATGAGGCTACACTGATGGGCACTGATGAGGCAGTACTGATTGGCACTGATGAGGTGGCACTGATGATGAGGCACTTATAGGCAGCACTTATAAGCAGCACTGACAGGCACTTATAGGTGGCACTGATATGCAGCACTGATGGGCACTAATAAGCGTTACTAATGGGTACTCATAGGCGGCAATGATGGGCACTCATAGGCAGCACTGGGCACTGATAGGTGGCACTGGTGGGCACTGATGGGTGGCACTGATAGATGGCACTGTTAGGCAGCACAAATATTTGTTTAGTTCCGTTTTGTTTTGATTCGTTGCTTAACCAAATTTGTTTAATTAGACTAGTTCAATTTGTTTGATTCGTTTTCGGAATTCATTTTGTTTTGTTTATTCGTATTCGAATTTGACCACATTCGAAAACATTTCAACTGAATTCGAAAACATTTCAACCGCATTCAAAAACATTTCAACCGCATTCAAAAACATTTCAACCGCATTCAAAAACATTTCAACCTCATTCAGAAACATTTCATCCTCATTCAGAAACATTTCATCCGCATTCGAAAACATTTCAACCACATTAATAAACATTTTAACCACATTAAAAAAAATTCAATCACATTAGAAAATGTTTCAACCATATTAATAAACATTTCAACCTCATTAGAAAACATTTCAATCACATTAGAAAATATTTCAACCTTATTAGAAAACATTTCAACCGAATTAGAAAACATTTCAATCGCATTATAAAACATTTCAACCACATCAGAAAACATTTCACCCGCATAAGAAAACAATAGTAAATTTTCTGTTTCCATCTTTGCCTAAAAAGATTAATGACATGATTATTGTGCTTGCCCTTTTTTCTCTCTATAAGGTATATCTGGCCAGGGATTTCCCAAAATGTCTGTTATGGCTTCGCAAGTGTGCTATCCCTGCGCATTTGCATTGCCCAAACTCCTGCATTTGAATATATTTACAATAGGAAAACTAAAGATGGCCGCCAAGTTTTCGCGCGTGCTCATTGCGCATGCGCGAACCGGACATATCGCGCCATTGCAGCACGATTGGTCAGGATAACAAGTGAGCCTTGATTGGATGGCGGGGAGCAAGGCACCCAATAAGTGTCTGCAATCGAGCGATGACCTCAGGCACCGCTCGATTGGAGGGGGTATATAATTCTCTTGTGGCCGGCAGCGTGGTTTGGAACCTCTAAGGTAAAGAACATTTCAGGCTCCTAGGGGGCCTTTATGTTTGCATTCCTGTTGGTAGCATTTGATCTGAGGTAGTAATATTTACCTTCCTTGGATCTTTTACAGTTTGAAGCATTTCTATGTCATGTTAATTGGTGTCTCCAACCTCCACAGGGATGTTAATTCCCTTTGATTCTGAGGAGTGGACATACACTTTTCTCTAGGACTTCCAAGGTAAATAATAAATCAGTTTTTTGCGGACTCTTTATACTTATATTTCTTATACCTCCCTTTGATCTCTTACAGTTTGAAGCATTCTTAATATCTTCTTGTCTACTGCTGTCTTCAGCACCCAGAGGGATGTTTACTCCCCCTGGTGGACAAAGACAGGAAAACGTCTGTCCATCATATCAGTTTGTTTGTGGATCTGATATTGATAGAGGTGAGAATACCCAAATAAAAATAAAATAAGTTGATTGGAGGTTTTTTATATAGAACTCAACTAGTCAGAATCAAGATATAACACTCCTTGCCAACAATACCTGTTTAATTGCAAACGGATAATGTTTTGATATATAATAGAATAAAATGTATGTATTTTTCTGCCCATAGAGACAAATCACTTGGAGCGTTCCTTGTGAATATTCTTGCTAAATCAACTTTTTCTATTCTCCACCAAATTTATCAGGTGGTTGGATATATCATTATCAAAATAATAACTTAATAGTAATTGGGTGTTCATAATCTGAAATTGTCAATTTAAATGAGGGAAGACAGATCATTGAACAAGTTATTTTTACTCATCAGTGGTTTTATTCCCTCTGTGGTTGTCGAATGTCCCTTGGAAGCCCCTACTGCAGTAGTGTCTGTGGCCCTGTCCCTCCAATTCCCTGTAAAAGGTGAGGGGTGGCTCTAGTATAGCAACCAGTGCTGAATATTGTCTGTATAATATTTAATTGTGTGACGTTTTAAATAATTTTCTTTATTCATTTCAGTCAAAGGCAAAAGCAAATTGGTGTTAATAGGCTCCTGAAGAAGCCGGATTGTATGGCGAAACATGTAGAGCACACACCTGAAATTGTTGTTTGACGTACTGGTGAATTGTTTTTAAATGTTCGATACAGTTTTTGTGCTTTTTTACTTTGTCTAAATAAAATGTTATATTTTTTTAAAAAAAAACTTTGTTGTATGGCACCTTAAATTCCCATTTACCCTCTACCTTTTGAATGCCTAATAAACATTCCAACCGCATTAGAAAACATTTCAACTGTATTAATAAACATTTTAACCGCATTAGAAAACATTTCAATTGCATTAATAAACATGTCAACCGCATTAGAAAACATTTCAACCGCATTAATAAACATTTCAACCGCATTAGAAAACATTTGAGCTACATTAATAAACATTTCAACTGCATTAGAGAACATTTAAACCGCATTAGAAAACATTTCAACCGCATTAGAAAACATTTCAACCGCGTTAGGAACCATTTCAACCGCATTAATAAACATTTCAACTACATTCAAAAACATTTCCACCGCATTAGAAAACATTTAAACTGCATTAGAAAACATTTTAACCACATTAACCAGTTCCCTACCGACGCATAGTAAAATGACGTCGGCAGGGACTGGCCGTCGATCCGGGAGGACGTCATATGACGTCCTCCGCTTCTCGCCGCTACTGCGGGCCCCCAGGGGCCCGCACAGCGGCGATCGCGGATCGGTCGTCTGCCGGGGGGTTGTGTCCCCCCCAGATCGGGGTAAAGAGCCAATAAAATTTACCCCGTTACCCCGTGACCGGCTGTGTCCAATCAGCGCAGCGCGGCGCTCGGAGCTGAGGCTTGTCCCTCGGACAAAGCCCAGCTCCGATCTGTGTAAAGAGCCAATAGATTTGGCTCTTTACCACATGACCGGCTGTGTCAATCTCCATGAGACTACCTGACACTGTCCATGAGACTACCCCACCACTGTCCAGGAGAAATAACCCCCCCTCACTAGTCACACGAACCACATGTCATCCGCCATTGCTCGACAATGGCGTTAGAGGGACAGTGTGTGCTAGCCACACACTGTCCCTCTTGGCGCCATTGTCGAGCAATGGCGCCAAACAAATGTAGTGTACTGGCCGACACTAACTGTGTCGGCCAGTACACCATTTCTCGGTTTAGATAACCGAGAAATGTGTCTAGCCTCGACCCGAAACAGGCTCCCTGTTCGGAGTCGAGGCTCGCGGCGCGACGC
>BLSH010197664.1:2104226-2126127 GCA_018402905.1 Glandirana rugosa
GTGTGATCAATTTTCAATGATTTGCACCATAGCTTGTAGACTCTATAACTTTCACACAGACCAAATAATATACACTTATTTGGGTTATTTGTACCAAAGATACGTAGCAGTATAGGTTTTGGCCAAAATTTATGAACAAAAATTACTTATTTGCAAAATTTTATCACAGAAACTAAAAAAAATTGTTTTTTTTTCAAAATTTTTGCACTTTTTTCAATTATATCGCAAAAAATAAAAAACCCAGAGCTTCTTAAATACCACCAAAAGAAAGCTCTATTTGTGTGAAAAAAATGACACAAATTTTGTTTGGGTGCAGTGTAACATGAGAGAGTAATTGAGATTCAAAGTGTGAGAGCGCTGAAAGCTGAAAATTGGTCTGGTAAGGAAGGGGGTATAAACGTCCTGTATTCAAGTGGTTAATAAACATTTCAACTGCATTAGAAAACATTTCAACTGCATTAAAAAACATTTCAACTGCATTAAAAAACATTTCAGCCACATTAGAAAACATTTCAACCGCATTAATAAACATTTAAACTGCATTAGAAAACATTACAACTGCATTAATAAACATTTCAAAGGCATTAATAAACATTTCAAAGGCATTAATAAACATTTCAACCGCATTAGAAAACATTTCAACCGCATTAGAAAACATTTGAGCTACATTAACATTTCAACTGCATTAGAAAACATTTCATCTGCATTAGAAAACATTTCAACCGCATTAAAAAAAACGCATTGATAAACATTTCAACCGCATTAGCAAATATTTTAACTACATTAGAAAACATTTGAACCTCAATAATAAACATTTTAACCGCATTAGAAAACATTTCAGCCGCATTGATAAAAGTTTCAACCGCATAAGAAAACATTTGAGCTGCATTAATAAACATTTCAACTGCATTGGAAAACATTTGAACTGCATTAGAAAACATTTCAACCACATTAGAAAACATTTCAACTGCATTAGGAACTATTTGAGACGCATTAGAAAACACTTCAACCACATTCAAAAACATTTCAACCGCATTAGAAAACATTTCAACCACATTAATAGACATTTTTAACCGCATTAGAAAACTATTTTTTTTATTCCTTTTTGTTTTGTTTAACTCTATTCTTTTTTATTCCTTTATTTTCTATTTTGCCCCTTTATTTTCTGTTTTATTCCTTTATTTTCTATTCTTCTATCTATCATTCTATCTATTGTATTCGGAAATTTGAATTTAAATAGAATTCAAAAACTATTCGAAACCATTTCGAATTCAAAAACTGTTTCGAAAACTATTTGAATCAAATTTGAAATGGTTCGAATTTGATTTGAATTTATCAGAATTTTTGTTTCATTAGTTTGGATTTGTTTAAATTCGTTCCTATTGAAATTCAGAAATTCGGATACATCCGAAATTCCGAATAACAACAAATTTGTCCGAATTTCGATTCGGAACGAAACGAGCTGCACATGTCTACTGATGAGGCAGCATTGATGGGCACTGAAGAGGCTGCATTTATGGGTACTGAGTAGGCTGCATTGATGCATTAATTTTGTTAAACCTCCTTTGTTGCTATTAACATTAAATAATGTTACCACATTACATCATATTTGACTTGCTTCATAACATCAATATCCGTTATAAAACCAGGTGGGCATAAATGGTGAGCCGATTTGGTGGTTCAGTGGGCCACTTGACTGGACTTGCCCCCCAGGCCTAAGGCTGCCAGCCCTCCCCTGCTGGCAGCCCCACTACTGGATCTGCTTCCCCTCTGTTCCTGCTGCTGGACTCTGTCAGCTGAGCTCTCTCTGCCTGTCACCGTCGCCCGCCTCACAGCCTCTCAAGTCCCACTCTCCGGGTCTTGGCTACTACTGGGTGGAGAGTGGAGCTGAGCAGAGGAAGAACACTCTGCCAGGGAAGGCAAGGAGATAAGCAGGCAGATGGCTAGACTTGAGCCAAGGTAGAAGAACATTCCAGCGGGAGCGCAATGAGCATGTGGCCGAAACTGAAGAAATAGTCTCTCCGCTCTGACCAGCACATGATCATCAGAAAGGGGCACAGATAATGGAAAAAATACACCCCCCTAAGGAGTGTGTAATTCAGATTTTTTTTTTTTTTTTCAATTTTGCACTGACTGTCTTTGAAATTGCCCAGGCCTCTGTTCAAATCCAATCCGGGGACCAAACCAGGGACAGAATTGGTCTGGGGACAGTGTCCTCAATCCAGAGACTGTCCCCGGGAACCGGGGACATCTGGTCACCCTACTCTAGAAGCTGAAAATGACTGTAGTAGGCACCGCTACTACAATGATCTCTACTAGCTTCTGGGTCACATACCCTGAACACAGGAGGTCGCTAACTCGGCATGGACGCCATTCAGGGAACACTTTGCATTCTTTAATGAATGTAAAAAACTCTCTGATTGGACTAGGCGGAGAGATGGGGCAGTGACATCACAATCTCCACCTCCACCCAATCAGGACATTTTGCATCAGATGAGAAAAATGGTATCTGTGTCAAGTAGCACTCTTAAAGGCTAAAACAAATTTACTTACTTGGGCACTGACTGTTTCCTGATATCGATGTGTCTCACTGAAAATTTCCTGGGAGAGCTGAGTACCAAAAATGCCACAAGTATGCACACCGCATTACATTTTGGTTCCTTAGCATTCTGCAGTTCAGCAGTGACAGTTTGTGATACCACCAGTTTGGGAAATGACCAGATGTGGGGTCCATGTTTTTTTTCCCTTCTAATGGTTTTGTATTTTTTTATCCTTTAATGAGACTCAATATAAGAGGTCACCCAATAGCTGAAGAGGAAGTATACAGAATATGGAGAAAACAGTGGTGGCAGTGGCAACAGCGATCATTGACCAGCCAGCACTGGAGGACAGCAGACTAGAAGGTAAGTATGCCATAATGTGCTATAATACAGACCATGCAGTATTTACACTTATGGCAAGAGTGAAATTTAGTAAGGTCACAACTGTGCTACCAGCTGTTTTTCCCTGGAGATGAAGCAAGACCTAATTACCTGCAATGCAAGGATATCCAAATTTCTGATTCCTCAATTCTGTGGATCTGTGCTTTCTCACCTCTCTCACAATCTTTTTAAATTAGGCTCCTCGGGTCTCCATTCATTAGGAAATGGGCATCTCTGATATGAGGAAGCAAAGCTCTGCCTCTCGAAAGATGGCTGCCTCTGCAAAATGACACACTGAAGGTGCCCACTGGCAAAATAGGTAAATAGTTATTTTGCCCTCTGCTTGCCATTTTTGGACACAGCTTTCACAATTTTTGCAAAATGATAAAGTGATTGAAGCGGACCTTTCATCTTTCCATCTATTAAATCTTCTGCCCTTGTTGTTTTAACTTTGGATAGTAAAACATGTTTTCTTACAGTAAATACCTTATACAGCTCACTTCCTCTTTCATGTCTGGTCATTAGCATAGGCTTATGATATCATGCCCAGCTCTCTCTCTCTCACTCTGGTGAGAGTTTTCTAGGAAGGGAGGGAGGATGAGTCATAAGAGGGCCAATGAGAGCAGCAGGGCTGCAGAGCTGGAGGTGTGCCTCTGTGTGTCTGTGTAAATCCAGGGAGTGAACACGCAGCAGCTTCAGCTGCCCACAGTTAAAATGGATGCAGCCAGACTTCGTGGAGGGAGATTTCTGCAGCATATTTGTCAAGTGCAGAATCACAGAATATATAAAATAATATGTTGGAGGGAAGCTTCAGAATGGCAAAGATGTTTTTATTACAAATTATGTAAGCAGACTGCAGTTCCTCTTTAATATGTGGTTATTCTGATTTGATTATCACTAATGATAATGTGTTATTATTAAATGTGGTCAAGCACACACATATACTGCATGTATATATTTTTTATATACTCTTTCACTCTCTTTTCTTACCTGTGTGTCTTCCATAAAATATGGAACTCAACTGTATATCCTACAAAATGAGTCACACAAGAAAGAGTTTGGAAACTCAGTGTAAAGCCACCAACAAAAAAGGTTGGTCTTTAGAGAATCCAGGAAATATCTGCAAATGGGTTTCACAATGAGGATTCAAGAGGCCAAATGCAGCCTGCCATTGTTAGTTTGTTCACATAAATTTCTTCATTTTGCAAGAAAATGACCTTCGATGGTTACTTATTCACGGGAGGAGTGAACCCAACAACCTACAAAATCAGACATCTTCTTTCAAATTGAATATCATCCTAAGTAATTGAGGATCTTTTGTGCTTTTCCACTTTTTCTATATATTTTTTTGGAGCCGGTGCCATTTCGTGTGATATTTTTGCCTAATCATTTTTGGCCAGTGTGAAATCTCACCATTACATCTGGAACATTTTCTTGTCAGACTTTGATCAATTTAACAAATTAGATTGTGAATTACAGGCCCGACAATTCATTGTTAACCACTCTTTAAAATATATCTCTTTAGCTAGATTTTTTTTTCTTTATCATTACTATGCTCATACTAAATGAGAAATATCTACTTCATGTAACTGGTTTCTGAAACTTTGACTGTAACTTTTCCTAGGTTTCCCGTAAAGTGGACCTGTCACAATGTAGCAGGCAAAAAGCAGAAAAGAAAGAGGACTGGAAATGTACGTTTGAGTGTGTTCTTACCAAGTTAATTCTCACACTGAAAAACTTAAAGGGTAAATGTATTTTTTTTAAAACTCATGAGTTCTTTTAAAGCTGAACTCCAGGCAAACAGCTATTACACAAATATGCATATATACAGTATGTCATGGTCTGGGATCAGGCTCAGGGGCTAGTGGCTGTAGCAGTAGAGAGGTTCATGCAGTAGTCAGCTGGACTGGTACACAAGCATTATCCTAGAGCAGCCTTTCTCAACCTTTTCAACACTGAGGAACCCTTGAAATAATTCTTTGGTCTCTGAGAGCCCCTGCTTAAAATTAAAAATCTACAACTCATGATGCATTAGTGAGATGGTCAATGGGAAGAATGCTGCTTACACTTGTGGTCATTGTGAAGAATTACCCCCTTACAGATAGCTAAAAAGATCAATGATCTCATTGGGAATTTATCAGAGAGGTAGAAATTGAGCATTGCTCGAGGAACCCCTAGCAACCTCTGGAGGAACCCCAGGGTTCCACGGAACCCTGGTTGAGAAACCCTGCCCTAGAGGATGATATGGGCTCTCCGAAAGCGTGAAATCTAAGCACTAGCTGATATTCACCAGAGCTCCTGTTGGTGGAGAAGCGTTTTGCTGCCTGCTAATGCCAGATCAAGGCCCTCTAAATTTTCCCAGCAGAGTGTGAGGAAGCAGGGATCAGGTAGCAGATGAAGCAGATAAGGAACAAGCAGAAGCGTAGTCAATGAACAAGTCAAAAGGTCCATGACGAATAGTAGCTGGATGGAAACAAGCAGAAGCATAGTCGATGAACAAGCCAATGGTCAATAATGAGCAAAGGAAAACAGCAAGTATGCAAAGAGCAAGATTTTGTCCGGAGAGAGCACAATAATCTGGCAAACAGAAAGTGCAAGGACCATGAAAGCTTCTTTATTAAATTATGTCATATATGCATAGTAGCAAAAGGACATATACACAGTTCATGGACAGCCAGTAAACGTGTTTCACATGTCTGTTTTGTCACGTTTTTGGGGTTGTGTCCTATATGTGCAAAGAGAGGTCACACAAATACTTAAAAGCATAACATTTATTAAAAGTAATGACAGATGTAGATAATGCTAGAAAATATAAAAAGAATATTTATCTAAAGATGCTGTTTCCACCATGGGTCCCGTTTGCCATTACGCAACATGGCCAGAGGATCGGATCAGATACTTGCATGTTTGCAAGCTCTGGTGTGAGACAAACTTATTCCAGTTTGGGCTGTGGTATATAGACTTGTGTATAAGGGATTGACAACCCCCAAGCCAACTCCCTTTGCAATATGACCTCTTAAGGACTTGGTCATCTGTTAACAATAACATTCCTTTGGTATAAGGTAAAGCTATGCTTATATCCTTATATGGCCTCCTTAACCAGGATATTAGAGGCTTTATTAGATATTTGTAAAGCCAACCTTAATAAGGAATATGAAATATGCAATTTCCCTATCAACATCATTACTTAATCATTACAGTCACTAATCATTACAGCACTGATGTGTGAAACGCGTTTACTGGCTGTCCATGGACTGTGTGTGTGTTTTTTTGCTACCAAGCGTTTTAATGGCATAATTTAATAAAGAAGCTGTTTTTATTCCTGGAGTGCTACCACCTTCATCTTTTCAAGTATCTTGGGTTGGCTGCGGTCCAGGCAGGCAACCAGGCTTTCACAGCAGCCTAGGATCTCCCAGACTGCCTTGGAGCAGTGCGTACCCCTGTGTGCTTTTCTATGAGAAAGTGCTAGGGCATGGCTTAAAAAGGAAATTCATGGGAGGAGCAAAGAGTTCAAGATGCAACAGAGACAAGGTATAAAGCAGGAATGTCCACAGGACCAGAGAAGGAGCTGTCCAGCATTTCAGGTGGCACAGCGAGAAGAGCCATGGCCAAACACTGCAGTGGTCCCAGGTTTTGATCTGGATCTTAACTTACAGTAGGAGCTGTTTAAGCCGCCAAAGGATTTGGATTTTCCGTTCTTCAAGGTTTGAGATATACACAGCATTGTCACACAGCACAGCCTTGTCTAGCAGGGCAAAAGACCTGTTTTTTTCTGCAGTCCAGTAGCAGTTACAGGTCTCTTCACCAGACAGTGAAAGAATAGATGAGCTTGTATCCTCCTATAAGCAGTGATTTGCTCCTTGTGCTGTTTCTCCTTCTCCCAGTGTGAACCCTGCTGTACAAGGGATTGCGAGCGGCTAATACAAATTCAAATTTAGGTACACTTCTTGTATGAAAAAAAAAAAAATACTGATGTAAAAACGTGCTCATAATTTGAAATACTCCTGTCAGAATTTATAAGACATGGACCATTTTTTGAGAAAACTGATCACTTTTCCCTAAATAAGCAGTGTCACTCTAGGATCCACTAGATCCACTAGAAGCCCATATCTGCTTTGTTCAGCAGGGGATCCATTAACAGATGCCCTGCTAAATTGGGGCTGAATGGAACAGGTGTCACTTTTACAACATCCATGCCTATTCTGTTTTTTTGTCCACATTTTGAAAGAGGACTTGGTGAACCCGTGATGGCTTTGTGGGTGGCTGAAGGTAAACTGACTTGCATAGGCCTGCCTGAAAAATTGTCAGGTGGACCTGATCGGAAAACCTGTGTGAAAGGGGCCTTAGGTTTTGAGAAACTTAGATATAAATCGTAAGGCCAATGTGGTGCCCATATTTAAAAAGGGGTCAAAGTCTTTACCATGTAACTATAGGCCTGTTAGTTTAACTTCTATAGTTGGGAAGATACTGGAGAGTATAATAAGACCACATAGATGAGCTCTTGCTAGAAAAAATATTTTACGTAACAGACAGCATGGATTCATGAAAGACAGAAGTTGTCAAACAAATCTGATTTCTTTTTATGTGGAGGTAAGTAAAACCTTGGACAGAGGGGTGGCTGTGATCGTAATATACTTGGATTTTTTAAAAGCATTTGACACAGTTCCCCACACAGGCTTGGAAAATGTGTTTGTAAATGGATAGAAGACTGGCTAAAAGACCGTAGTAGTTCGTGATTCATACTCTGAAAGGTCTAAGGCTATCAGTGGTGTACCCCAAGGTTCAGTGTTGAGACTCTTACTTTTTAACCTCCTTGACGGTATTCCCGAGTGTGGCTCGGGGTAGGTTTTCACTGCAAACAGCGGTAACCCCAAGCCACACTCGGGATTTCATCGCTGGATCCAAGGCTGGGTTACTTACCCTGTCCCCTGGATTCAGCGATGTCCCCCCGCTGTGTCTGCGGGCTGTGTTACTGTATCAAATCCTTTCACATTCCTTTTGTCCCTAGTGCTTTGTCCAGTGCCTTGCATGCACTTCTATATTATATATGCCATTCTTTCTGCCTGGAAACTTGAGAGCGTCCATGGCATAAAAAAAAAAGAGTCCCTTTACGTCAAAATCGGTTTTTGACCAGCTAGAAAACAGTGATAGTAAATAAGAATCATTTGCAGAATTGAGTGATACTGATTTTTGGGGAAATGTATCATCAGACACTGAAAGTGACAACAGTGACAATTTTGCAACTGAGTAAATTTCAGTGTTTTTGACTAGATTACATTATTGAATACATTTTTTATTATTATATTATTATTTTTGATAATTATTTATAGTTATTTATTATATAATTTATGATTTTGTAATTTCAAACTTTATCATACCTGGGATGTCTACTAGACTCTTGTCTTAAGTGAGTTGTCTATAAGAATTACAGGCCTACAATATAAAATGCCAAATTTCTATGCGAAAAAATGTACCGCTTTCAGACGCAAAAATCTGACATAATCATACCGCCAGGGAGGTTAATATACTTATAAATGATATAGGGTCTGGGATTAAAAGTACAATTTCAGTCTTTGAAGATGACACCAAGCTACGCAGTGGATTACCATCCTTGCAGGATGTCTCCAATTTACAAGCCAATCTCAATGCACTGTTTAATTGGGCAACTATGTGGCAAATGAGGTTTAATGTTGACAAATGTAAAGTTATGCACTTGGGGGCTAAGAATATGCATTCATCATACTAGGGGGAGTACAACTGGGGGTATCAATAGTGAAGAAGGATCTGGGTGTTCTGGTAGACCATAAGCTTGAAGGGCAACTCCAATTTTGTTGAGAAAAAATCATACCCCCCCTGGGTGATATATGTACATTGCATGAATTTTAACAATTGTTGTGGCAGATTCCTACTTTTTGTTATTCTGAAGAAATCCCTGTGTGTCCGTCTGTGTCCACATAGTAAGTAAATCTAATGGAAGTGGTTTCATAATTATCAATTAGCTGCTGCACCTGCAGGGCTCTAATGAGGAAAATTGCAGAGTCTGCATCCCTTTAGTTGTGGTTTCCTATTGGGAGTACATTACCAAAAATGACATTTTTGTTGTAGAGGATGCCTGATATCTGAATTATATCTTAGTGCAGACTTCTGGGAAAATCAGTGAGCCAATCACACAAGCAGGAAATTATGGGGGCATTCTGTGTACAGAACACATCCAGGTAGCCATATTGCATTGCATTTTACATAAAATTACAGAGCTGCAGATTGAAAAGGAAAGGTAATTTTTAATAACATTCAATCACAATATGACTTGAGTCGCAATTGTATATACAATATTTTTTTTTTATTTGCTATTTTTTTTCCCACAAAAGTGGAGTTACCCTTTAATAATGGTATGCGGTGGCAATTTGCAGTTTCCAAAGCGAGCAAAACCCTTTCTTGTATTAAGAGAGGCATAGACTCCAGAGAGAGAAATATAATTTTGTACAAATCATTAGTAAAACCTCATCTGAAATATGCAGTTCAGTTTTGGGCACCAGCTCTCAAAAAGGATATCGGGGAAATGCAGAAAGCGCAGAGAAGGGCAACCAAACTCATAAGAGGCATGGAGGAGCTCAGCTATGAGGAAAGATTAGAGGAACTGAATGCATTCTCTCTTGAGAAGAGGAGATTAACTGATTCCCATCTGGCCTATGGCAAGATGACGCCAGCGGGAAACCTCTCATGCGATCGGGGATGAGGCATGTCTCTCAGACACAGCCCATCCCCGATTAGGGAAAAGAGCCAATGAAATTGTCTCTTTACCATGTGACCGACTGTGTCCAATCACTGCCAGTCACAAATGTAAACAAACCATGATAACTGTTACCGGGTTCTCCTCCTCACACACCGATCCAGTGTAAACTGTTCACCCCTTGCATTACCGCACCCCGATTGCCCCAATAATAAAAGCGTACCTGTCTGCAGCCCATAACGTTCACACAGACTATATAATATACACTAATTTGGGTTATTTTTACCAAAGATATGTAGTAGTATAAATGTTGGCCCAAATTTATGAACAAAAATTATTTGCAAAATTTTATAATATAAACTAAAAAGAAGTGGTATTTTTGTGCTATTATTTCACTTATAGTTTAAAAAAAATCAATAAACCCAATGGTAATGAAACGCCACCAAAAGAAAGCTCTATTTCTGTGAAAAAAAAAAATGATAAAAATGTTAATTGGGTACAGTGCAGCATGAGAGCACTGAAAGCTGAAAATGGTCTGGGCAGGAAGGGGGTAAAAGTTCCTTGTATTGAAGTGGTTAAGGGAGGATATGATCACCATGTATAAATACATAAGTGGTCCATATAGTGAACTTGGTGTTGAGTTGTTCAATTTAAGGTCATCACAGAGGACAAGGAGGTACTCTTTACATCTGGAGGAAAAGAGATCTAGGCTCCATGCAACAAAGCATTTTTTATAAGCACAAAAAATGCTAGAAAACAAAATCTGGATGAAAAAATGCTGATAATAGCATTTTTGGGCTGGCTTGTAGTAGTGTTTTAGTAGCTTTTAGAAGCTTTTAGGAGCATTAGCGTTTTATTTGCGTTTTTACAGTACATGGAGGAAAAAAAAAACTCAAAAAAGCTGTTAGGAGCCTTTTAGTAGCGTTTAGAAGCATTTAGCTTTTTCTTCTGTTGGAAAAACGCTCCAAAAAACTCTATAAAAGCAATTTTTTTTCCTGCTCCTAGATGCTGAAGCTCAAAAAACGCTAATAGCCTAAAATAGCGTGCATGGACACATAGGATAACACTATTTTGATTTTAGGAGCAGAAAAATGCCAATAACAGCTTCCAGGAGCATAAAAAAATGCTAGCGTGCAAGAAGCCCAATCTCCAAATACGGAAAGGCTTCTTCACAGTAAGAACTGTGAAAATGTGGACTAGACTTCCTCAAGAGCTGGTTCTGGCCAGCTCAGTAGAGTGTTTTAAGAAAGGCCTGGATTCTTTCCTAAATGCACTGTATAACTGGATAGTAACATTTATAGATAAAGTTGATTCAGGTAATATCTGATTGCCTCTCGGGGAATAAGGAAGGAATTTTTTCCCCTGCTGTAGCAAATTGGATCATGCTTTGCTGGGGTTTTTTACCTTCCTCTGGATCAACTGTTATAGGATGGGGTATATGGAGGTTTTCTATTTAAGTGTGTTGGGTTTTTTTTCTGTTTGTTGAATTGGATAGACTTGTGTCTTTTCTCAACCAGATTAACTATGTAACTATGTAGGATTGACGCTCATGCTTGGATAATCTGCTAAAAACTATGGAGCTCCAGACAGAATCTCTGGAGGAAAACAAGTTCTGGAAACAAAAACACATGATCATACTCTAGTTCACTCGCATTTTCTAAAAGCATCTCAGCATACATCATTATAATTTGCTCCCTATATGCCTTATATGACAAGAAGATAAAGGAGGGGGTTGTATAATGATATTTACTGCAGGTAGTTAGTCACAGTTTTTTGTGAGTGTATAAACATCAACAACAATCCATTTGTTAGAAGGCAATGGTAAAGTGACACTAAAGTCTGGTTTAAAGGAAAAAATTCTATTCAACTATGTATTCTTAACCAGCTGCCGATCACCCGCCATGGATTGACGGCGGAAACATGGCTCTCCTGAGCGAATTGCCGTCACATAACGGCGGGCGCGGGATCGTGTATTGTGGGCGCGTTCACGGGGTGGGGGAGCCAATCAGCGGGTGGGGCAGACTCAATGTCCTCCGGCCACCTGCAATCACTCCCCTGCAGTGACAGAATGGGGATCCGTGAATGTAAACAAGCAGATCCCCGTTCTGACAGGGGAGAGGAGAACGATCGTATGTTCCCAGTATATGGGAGCGGCGATCTCTTTCCTCCCCCAGTCATCCCAGCCCCCACACAGTTAGAACACACTGACAGGGAACACATTTAACCCTTTGATTGCCCCCTAGTGTTAACCCCTTCCCTGCCAGTGGCATTTATACAGTAATCAGTAGCTATTCATAGCACCGATCGCTGTAGAGAGGTCAGTGGTCCCAAAAAAGTGTGAAAAGTATCCGATATGTCCGCCGCAATATCGCAGTCCCGCTAAAAATTGCAGATCGCCGACATTACTATTAAAAAAAATAAATAAAATAAAAATGCTATAAATCAATTCTCATAGTTTGTAGACGCTATAACTTTTGCGCAAACCAATCAATATGCGCTTATTGTGATTTTTTACCGAAAATATGTAGAATATATACATCAGCCTAAACTGATGAATACATTTGTCTTTTCATTTTTTATTTTTTTGGTGTGCATTGTAGCAAAAAGAAAAAAAAATTGGTTGGGTTTCAAAATTGTCGCATTTTTTTGTTTATAGCGCAAAAAATAAAAACCACCGAGGTGATCAAATACCACCAAAAGGAAGCTGTATTTGTGGGATAAAAGGACGTCAATTTAGTTTGGGTACAATGTCGCAGGACCACGCAATTGTCAATTAAAGCAAAGCAGTGCCGAATCGCAAAAAGTGCTCTGGTCAGGAAGGGGGTAAAAGCAAAAAATTACATTCTATTGCTCTCAGCCTCTTCCAATTTTCCAGATTCCTTTTTTCTGCAGTGACCTGACTTCTTATTAGAGGGTGGCTACGTTTGTTCTCCATGATCCCACTGTAGAAACATAGCCACACTCTCTTGCTTGCTCCTGAGATTTACTATGGACTGCAGGATTTGTAGTGTTGATAGAGCAGAGCACATGACTGCAACTAACATGTAGTGCGCATTCCAAATAAGCAGAAGAGAGGGGGAAAGATGAAAAATAGATTATAGGGTTAATAAGTAGTGGATATGTATGCATAATTTCTGCAGAATAAGGATAATGTTTAGTGTCAATCTAACCTTCTAATAATTCAACATTTTATTTAATACCCATGTCCTTTCATAGCAAATCTACATACCTCCTGTAATCATACATTGTAATCACCATCCATTAGACACCCAAATCTTGTCTGTATTTGCATAAAACTTTCGCCCACTTTCCTAGAATAAGAATTTACCTCCAATTTATAGACTTGGTTGCCTGCAGACACCATTACTTTGCTCCCCTGAATGACAAAGTTGTTACTCTTAGAGCATAACCTTCACATTCAATCCACAGTTCTAGGTTTCACTTGCTTAGAGCTGTCATTTCAAAGAAAGACAATACTTGTTAGTTTGCTGTGAGTTACCATTCCTTGTACATTGATCTTTGCTTTGTATAGGACTATACAGGCATGGGCCTTAAAGTAGAAGTCCAGGCTAAAACTATAATCTCTCAATCTACTTGCATCCACAATCTAACACTAACCTATCTAGCCCCACAAAGAAGAAATCGCCATACGTTTTCTGAAGCTGATTTGGTCCGGTCGCAGTGGCGGCTTCTCTGTGGAGGTGGGTGCAGAGGAGGCAGCCGACAACAGAAGTCCCATAGTAGGTCTATGGGTGACGTCACTTCCCTGGCATTTCCCAGCCATTGACGGCTATCTCCTGCACACAGCTTCCACCGCTGGAGAACGGACCAGATCGGCTTCAGAAAAGGTGTGTGTATAGCAATTTTATCTTTACAGGGTTAGATAGCTTTGTCTTAGATCGTGGATGCAAGTAGATTTAGAGATTTTAGTTTTAGGGTGAACTTCCACTTTAACATAAGAATTAAACTTGAACCTTAAAGTAGATGTAAACCCTCACTTATACCCATTGAGTGAACAGCCTCAGATGATATACAAAGATGAAACAAATCTCCCTATATACGTTTTACTTGTATGTGTGCGGTGTTCAACTTTCTAGACTGTTTAGAAAGTGCACATAGTGTTAGAATTTTGTATTCCTGTTCCACCACTGGCTGTGGATTTGTGGCATACACTGTGTGAAAGCTGAGGCACACACCCCACTCAACATTGGCAGAGGAAGGAAGAAATGTGCAGAGCTGTGCTGTGAATAGACCAGCTGTCTGCTAATCTATTTCTATGCACCATCCCTGACAAAAGTTTCAGGCTGGTTTTTATCTGTGTTGTTGGAGAGCGTAAAGAACTGAGCAGCAGAAAGACACGAGACTTAGGCGTTTGAAGAGAGATAAGTAAACACTACAGATAGATGTGCCCAGGTCAAATTTCATGAATGGGGTTTACATCCACTTTAAAGTGTATGTAAGCTCTAAAAAGTTGCTATTCTTATTTACCTCAAACAGTGGGATCTTAAACAGCTTTACCAGGGAGTGTAAAAGGACGAAAGAACCTCCCTCTTGTGTTATGGAGAGGAGAAGGGGTGGGGTGTTTTGTAGTCCTAACACTTCCTGTCCTCCAGTGACAACCCTGTCCTTCCATAGATATAGTATAGTGAGTGTTGTCACCTTAGGATAGGAGATGTGTTACTAATAGGATCATCTGGAAAAATAAAGAAAATTAATGTAACTACCACATTGAAGGACTGTAATCTTCAATATATTACATTTTTTACTAAGATTTAGATGCAATTAAAAATATACCTCTATCAAAAAGGGGCTATTCCCACACCCATGTATAAATATTATTATTTTCAGGAAGTTTTTTTTACAATGAGCACAAAAAAAAAACATTTAAACCAGGTTTTATTAAAGAATACGTTTCTATTAAGTAAAATATATATTTTATTTACTTTTTAGTTTTAAATTCCTATATAAAACATACTGTAACAATTCAATTATTGGTTACATTTTGGCATTAGATCAAAGGAAAACGATTTATTAACAAACATAAATATACTATCATAAAACAAAATACACACAGCATTAAGGAACATTCAATCACATATCCAAGAGCTTCCAGGGTTAAGCCCACCCACTCTAAATCCTATCCAATGAGAGTACCGCTCTTGACTGCTGACAAGCTGCAGTCTTTGAATAGTAGGTGTGGGTGGGGCTTAGACCTGGTGGAGTGGCTAATTTTTTTTTTAAGTAGGGGAAGTCAAGGTCATAGTGGCATAGAATAATGAAACAATATATCAAAAAGTAACAGCGCTACAGATATATGTGCCCCACTGGATAGCTGCTGCTCTAATTATTGTGAATGACAATAAATAAACAATATACAGTTGTGCTCATAAGTTTACATACCCTGGCAGAATTTATGATTTCTTGGCCATTTTTCAGAGAATATGAATGAGAACACAAAAACTTTTCTTTCACTCATGGTTAGGGTTTGGCTGAAGCCATTTATTATCAATCAACTGTGTTTACTCTTTTTAAATCATAATGACAACAGAAACTACCCAAATGAACCTGATCAAAAGTTTACATACCCCAGTTCTTAATACCGTGTATTGCCCCCTTTAACATCAATGACAGCTTGAAGTCTTTTGTGGTATTTGTGGATGAGGCTCTTTATCTTCCAAGATGGTAAAGCTGCACATTTCTCCAGGCCAAAAGCCTCCAGTTCCTGGAAATTACTGGGCTGTTTTGCATGAACTGCACGTTTGAGATCTCCCCAGAGTGGCTCAATGATATTGAGGTCAGGAGACTGAGATGGCCACTCCAGAACCTTCACTTTATTCTGCTTTAGCCAATGACAGGTCGACTTGGCCTTGTTTGGATTATCCGTGTTTTGGATCATTGTCATGTTGGAATGTCCAAGTACGTCCCATGCACAGGTTCCTGGCTGATGAATGCAAATGTTCCTCCAGTATTTTTTGATAACATACTGCATTCATCTTGCCATCAATTTTGACCAAATTTCCTGTGCCTTTGTAGCTCACAGATCCCCAAAACATCAGCGATCCACCTTCATGTTTCACAGGCCTTGTTGGCGCCTCTCTAAATGTAGCGTTTATGGTTGTGGCCAAAAAGCTAAATTTTGGTCCCATCACTCCAAATGACTTTGTGCCAGAAGGTTTGAGGCTTGTCTCTGTGCTGTTTGGTGTATTGTAAGTGTGATACTTTGTGGCATTTGTGCAGCAATGGCTTTCTTCTGGTGACTCAACCATGCAGTCCATCTTTCTTCAAGTGCCTCCGTATTGTGCATCTTGAAACAGCTACACCACATGTCCTGCATTTCACCTGAAGTTATTTATGGGTTTTTCTTTGCATCCCGAACACTTTTCCTGGCAGTTGTGGCTGAAATTTTAGTTGGTCCACCTGACTGTGGTTTGGTTTCAACAGAACCCCTCATTTTTTGATTACAGTTTGAACACTGCTGATTGGCATTCTCAATTCCTTGGATATCTTTTTATATCCCTTTCCTGTTTTATACAGTTCAACTACCTTTTCCCGCAGATCATTTGACAATTCTTTTTCTTTCCCCATGACTCAGAATCCAGAAACGTCAGCGCAGCATTGGATGAAAGGGTCTGTCAGGAGTCCAGAAACTCATTGACCTTTTATACACACACACTAATTACAAGCAAACAGGTCAGAGGTGATGATTGTTACCTTTAATAGCCATTCAAACCCCTTTGTGTCAACTTGTGTGCATGTTATCAGGCCAAAATCCCCAGGGTATGTAAACTTTTGATCAGGGTCATTTGGGTAGTTTCTGTTGTCATTGTGATTTAAAAAGAGTAAACACAGTTGACTGATAATAAATGACTTCAGCCAAACACTAACCATGAGTGAAAGGAATGTTTTTGTGTTATCATTCATATTCTCTGAAAAATGCCCAAGAAATCATAAATTCTGCCAGGGTATGTAAATTTATGAGCACAACTGTAAAGTGACAAGAGCAGCACTAGTCCACACCAAAATATCCAATCTGCTTCATGAAATGTGCAAATAATCATATGAAATGTGTCAATCAATACATACAAAAATCTCTAAACAACAAAGTAAAAAATATATAATAAAAGTGCTAGTGCGTCAATAAGTGCAACATAAGCAAATGTGCAACGATGTATCATTAAAGTGCTTATATAGTGAATTCATAAAGTTTTCCCAAAAATAGAAAAAATCAATCATATATGAAAAAATTGTTCAAAAAGACCTTATATTGTTCATAATGTGTGATCCAAACTGTTCCGAAATAAAGTTCCCAAGTCCCCCACCACTGTGTGAATCCTTTCCCACTCGCACTAAAATGGACTCACCAGATGGATATGCTGGTAAGATTATAAACCAGCAACCAAGCCAAAACCTTTTCCACCGATCGCTGACTGCAACTCTCTTTCCTCCTGCCGCTCCTTGAAGACATCGCGGATGCTGATTCACACTTGTGGTCTATGGCATGTCCGGAGGTGAACAGCTATTAACAGCTGAGCATGTCTTTCCCTAATGCCGGGTAGGCACTTTTTAAATGTGAGTGAAAATACTAATATTTTTATTCAGCCTGTGGTATGGTTTTTACGCTGTGGGAGCTTCCTTCTCTCTCTCTCTCTAGTTCCTACATTACATGCTGTGATCTGTCAGAGGGGGGTCTGACTAAGGGCCCGGGGAGGAAAGAGAGTTGCAGTCGGCAATCGGTGTAAAAGTGGTGAAGGACTTGGGAACTTTATTTCAGAAGAGTTTGGATCACACATTATAAACAATATAGTGTCCTTTTGAACAATTTTTTCATATATGATGGATTTTTTCTATTTTTGGGAAATCTTTATGAATTCACTATATAAGCACTTTAATGATACATCATTGCACATTTGCTTATGTTGCACTTATTGAAGCACTAGAACTTTGTTATATATTTTTTACTTAGTTGTTTAGAGATTTTTGTATGCATTGATTGACACATTTCATATGATTATTTGCACATTTCATGAAGCAGATTGGAGATTTTGGTGCAGACTAGCGCTGCTCTTATCACATTAAATAGTGGCATAGAGCACCTAGGATCCTAAAGCTATGCAGAAGAGAGTTTTCAGCTTAAAGCGTTATTAAGCACAAAATTATATTGCAGCTTACCAACCATTAAATGTGGTGGCTGCATTCGATTTTTAGTTTTTTTCCCCGTTTTCAACTGGTGACCTGGCCAGTAACTCATCTCCTGTATTAGGCCTGGTTCACACTAGTGCAATTTCAGATACGACTTGAGCACGGAATCTCATGACAAGGGAAATCACATTGTTTTCAATGGTGTCTGTTCACATCAATGTGTCTCAGCAGGGAGCGATTTTGGAAAAGATCCCTGTACTACTTTGGTGCGATTCTAATGTGATTTTTGGCCCCATAGAATATACAAACCTTAAGTTGCATCCAAGTTGCACAAATAATTGTACTGAAAGTCAGATCAAAATCGTATCACAGCAGTGAGAACCTAGTCAATGAGTGACCCCACTCTGGATGAAGGAGCACCGGAGAACCTTGGAACAGCAGCATTGTCAGTCTGGGGTGAGGGGAGTGTTGGATGTACTATTACATTTAGATACACTAAACATATTGAAGTCAAATTGCAGCTCACACTGCAGCTACACTAGCAGGTGCAGCAACAGTTTTTATTTTGGTATAAAGGTTTTACAGGAATAAATAAAAGCCAATAATTGTAAGCACCAACTCTCTGCTACAAAACCGCCTGTTCTGTTAAAAAACAACAGACTTACTGGACAGATCACCAGATGAAAAAGAAAGAAAGAAGGCTTAAAAAGAAAATGAATGCAGCCATCACATCTAAGAATTGGTGAGATCCAACATAATAAATGTTTGCTTTTGGGTTTAATACCACTTTAATAAAGATGAAAGAAGTACTTTGTATTAGCTACTCTAAGATAGGACTATAAAACATTAGGAAGACTGAAAAGGTTGCTTTAAAAATACAGAGAGCGGGATCAGACAACATTTTTGAGGTGTCAAAGATGAGACTGCAATTTAAAGTGGATGTAAACCCCCCAAAAAAAATTTTAATTAATAATTCTGCCTAGTAGAGTATAGGATGTCATGTCATCTGTGCCCAGTCTTTCCACAAAGAGTTAATCCAGCTCTGAGCAATCCCCTTATCATTTCTCAGTAAGAAAAAAAAAACAACCAACTGAGAAATAGGAGATGTTTCTTCCCTGTGCTGTGTGAGTGACAGGTAATTTCCTTATCTCGTGCAGGGAGCAGACAACGCTTCACACTTCCCCCTTCCTTTCTTCTCCGGCTCTCCTAGGGTTGGCTGCTCCACACCTCAGCATGATTGGGCATGCTGAAGTCATGTGGTGTCTTTCCTGAGTTTTGACAGGATGTTTCTCAAAACTCAGGAATAGCAAAGTAGGACAGTGTAGAGGTAGGTGGGGAGTCTTGTGACATCACAACTCCACCCACTGAGCTCCAGCAAGGAAACCCTCTCACTGATTCCAGAGTTTTGTGGGGCTGCTCCTGCTGAAGGGGGTGCCATTTGCAAGGTAGGAATACATGCAGAAGGCTTGCATGTATATATAGATTAATACTGTGCCATTCGTTTATACTGGGTGAGTGGTGGGTTTACATCCACTTTAAGCTGGCCATAGTAGATTTTGGAACCAAGAACTGTATGAATATTCTCATCAGTACATTTCATGCTATTACAAATGTCATTTGAAAGTACTTTTTACTTTTACAATTGCTTTTAAGGTTTGCTTTTTGAGTAAATGAAATTTCTTGAATGAACACCACATTCACTGTTATAAATCTGCTTGTTTGAGGAAAAAATTTTCATCCTGCTCTTTCAAATTTTTTTGTCACTGCAATTGAAAATAAATGTTGAACTGACCCAACTAACGATTAGAAAATCGAACAAATGTTTTTAAAACAAAAGTTTTCTAACTATTGTATGACCAACTTTACTTTGTTATATTTAGTGCTTTCAGCAACTGTTTGTTTTAATACTACAAGTATATCTATTTTTTTATCTAATTGGATTACATTTATAATAATTTTGGAATGATTGATATTGCTATAATACTGCATTACCCATGTATTCATGTACAGGCGGTCGGTCCCTTGGTTACAAACATCCGACTTAAAAATGACTCCTACTAACAAACGGAGGGAGACAATAGGAAGTGAGATTAAATCTCTCCCTAGGAAGGGAAATTCACTCCTGTAAGAGTTATTATGGGAAAAAGGTGTCTCCACTGATGTTTTATCACCAAGGTTTGTTTCCACAACAACCTAAAATCTTCAAAATCCAAATATCATTGGGAAAGGAAGTGAGGTGAAATCTTCTGAATAGAAACATAGACAGCAAAACAAACATTACGGGGGTGATAACCCTTCCCTATGCTATCCAAAAAGCTTAAAAATATTTTTTTTGGCTGAAGCTACACTTAAAAAATGTACCTGTTCCGACTTACAAATAAATTCAACTTAAGAACAAATCTACAGACCCTATCTTGTTTGTAAACCAGGGACTGCCTGTATGTATATTTTAAAGCCTCACATGTTTTTAAACAGACTCTGTCATTCAGGCTAACATGACAAAGTCCCTTTAACACCTCCTATATACATCCTGCCTGTGCTCCTCCACCATCCTACTAGAGGTGATGTAAAATGCCTGGTGCTACTATGTATGGGGAAACATGTAACATCCACGTATAATACAACCCATGAACACGAGCCATTCGC
This sequence comes from Glandirana rugosa, assembly GCA_018402905.1. NCBI lineage: Eukaryota > Metazoa > Chordata > Amphibia > Anura > Ranidae > Glandirana > Glandirana rugosa. Next base: position 2,124,663 of record BLSH010197664.1, read on the forward strand.
CAAACCTGAATACTGTCACATGAGGGAGGGTATGACCAGGCTGGGACAAGGGGTGGGCAGCTGCCCTGGGCATTGTGGTATCATGCGAGGTGGGGGGACGCCACAAAAAGATTGAGGGGGAGGGGATTTGTGTTGGAAGGGAGAATTTGAGGGAAGGGAGTGATAAGGGTGGCGATTTAGGAGGATTTATGTTGGGAGAGGGAATGGGAGGAAGAAGATTTGTGCCAGGAGGGAGGATTTGAAGGTAATTCATGCTAGGAGAGGGGGACAATTTGGCATGTTCACCCTAAGCTCTAGATGACCTTGTCCCAACACTGGGTGTGACATCATCACCTGCCTAAGCCATAGACAGAGCAAATTTCTTTCATGCAATCTTGATTCAACAGGATCAGTGTTGACAGGGGAATCCTTCCTGCCAAGCTTTTGTATTCTATACCAGCAGCTAGCGATAATCATGTGTAAAATCTGTCAGACAAGTTGTACCCAAGTTGATCTATCAATTGACTTGGGTACATTCAGCCTGCCCATACATGGTTTGAATTTCGGTTAGTTCTTGCTGAACTGGCCAAGATTTGAATTGTCTATGGCCGGCTTCAACTGCAGCCAAGGCAGAGGTTACTTAGGGAGAGCATAGAGGAGAAATAGATCAGTGATGGAGGTAAAGGTAAGCATAAGTGGGTCAGGTGGCCTTTAAATAGACCCTTAACCACTTGCCGTCCGCCAACCGCAGGTTGACAGCGACAAGGTGGTTCGTTATCGCAAATCACCGTCATACGACAGCGGCTGCGATAACGCGCACTGTGAGCGCGCGCGCGCCGCCGGAGGAGCGCCCGCGCGCTCACTGTGTTCGGGGAGGGCCAGGGAGCGGGTGCGGCGGCTTCGATTGCCGCCGGCTACCCGCGATGGCCCCCCCGGAGTGAAGGGGGCTGTGACCACTTCCCTTCCCCAGCTAGGGCAGTCCCCCCACAGTTAGAACACGCCCAGGGAACATAGTTAACCCTTAGAGCGCCCCTGCAGGTTAACCCCTTCACTGCCAATGGCATTTACACAGTAATCAGTGCATTTTTATAGCACTGATCGCTGTATAAATGCCAATGGTCCCAAAAAAGTGTCAAAATGGTCCGAGGTGTCTGCTGCAATATCACAGTACTGCTAAAAATCGCAGATCGCCGCTATTACTAGTAAAAAATACAAAAAAAATAAAAACCCCAAAAATGAATTCTCATCATCCGTAAACGCGACCACCTTTGCGCAAACCAATCAATAAATGCAGATTGCGATTTTTTTTTATCACAAATATGAGGAAGAATATAAATCGGCCAAAAACGGTGAAAAAAATGTTTTTTTATATTTTTTTTGGTAAAACTGTGAAAAAACCCTGGTAACCGTAAATATGTCGCTAGTCACGATATTTTTACGTGACTAATGACACATTTACGGTAACCGTCACTTCCCCAATTGGACG
>BLSH010197664.1:2126137-2137202 GCA_018402905.1 Glandirana rugosa
TTTTTGCAAAATTGTCGCTCTTCTTTTGTTTATAGCAGCGATCAGAAATGACGCAGAGGTGATCAAATACCACCAAAAGAAAGCTCTATTTGTGGGAAAAAAAGGATGCAAATTTCGTTTGGGTACAATGTCGCACGACCGCGCAATTTTCAGTTAAAGCGACGCAGCGCCGAATCGCAAAAAGGGCTCCGGTCCTAAAGCTGGAAATCCTTCCGGGGCTGAAGTGGTTAATTACTTAATTTTTACAAAAATATTTGCAACTCAATTCATACAAATACTGCAAGTGTTAATTATACAAACACATAAGTGTAACTATATATACTCAAATACATGGGTAATACAAAGTGAGAGAGTCTGTTTAATATTTTCAAAATTTTATTTGAATAAACGCTTAATGGTTAAATGTCTCTTGACCACCCAAGCTAATATTTGGGATTCATGTGCTGTACACTGTATTCGGGTATACCGTCCCCAGTCCGGAACCCATACGGCAACTTAGATCTATCAGTCCTGCTGATGTCAACAGGCCCATGAGTCCGTAGAACTCTCTTGAGTTGGTCGAAGATCTCATGATCCGGCACGGCCATTGTGTTAATTTTAAAACCCATCATCCTGGTAATGGTTTCTCTGAAGTCAATAAGCTGTAGAACGGATGAGAGATCAATGAAGAACATTATACTATTATTTCCTAATATCTTTCCCCATGAGACACTTATGAAGAGTTACTTAAGAGAGGGAAAAGTATCCCTTTTTTTGACAACTTTGTAATTAGTTTGTAAAAAAAATCTTCACGGGTACTCATATTACCTGTCTAAAACACCTCCTAATTACATTTTTAGGAGACAAAAAAAAAACACGCAATTCTTGTTGCAGTCCTTATAAAGACAAATTTTACACCCTTTTTTTCCAAAAAAAGACATCTCACAAGAAGTACGGGACAAAAACCTTTTTCTATTTCCAGTTATTGTATAAAGTCTCTCAAAGTTCTCAAGTATCTGCAAGTTGCAGCCCCAAAAAACTACTTAATGAGCTCTTTTTTTTAAAGGGTTGCTAAAAAGATACTAATGATTTCCTTTAAAAGCAAAGTGTACCTGTTTTTCTCTCCTTGCCACTTCCTCGAGGGCTCTTTTGGCTGTGAGCAGCTCATTAGTAACTGCATCTACCATCTGCTGACACCTCGCTTTTTCCCCCACAGATTCGTGTTCCGTGTAGTCCAGTTCTGTTTTCAAGCTTACCACCTTTTTAGCGGCTTTCTCTTTAATTTTCTCTAGTTTTTCTAAAGACTTGCTCAGCAGCTCAATGGTTTTTTTCTGCTGGTTGTTTTTTTCCTTAAAACAAACAAAAAACAAAATGCAGACTGGAATGTAAAAGGAGTTAAAGACAGCATATGGTCCTATATTATATACGTATACTAAACATAATAATATGATAAGAAACATAACTAAATTGAAACAGTTCATTCATAATAATTCAGATACATTAACCACTTCCATACCGCGCAAATTCCAGCACTCCTCTCCTACATGAAAAAAATCATCATGTTTTTGCTAGAATATTACTTAGAACCCCCAAACATTATATATATATTTTAGCAGAGACCCTAGGGAATAAAATGGCGGTAATTGCATCTTTTTATGTCACATGGTATTTGCGTGGCGATTTTTCAAACACAATTTTTTTGAAAAAAAAAAAAAACACTTTCATGTATATAAAAAAAACAGTAAAGTTAGCCCACTTTTTTTGTATAATGTGACAGATTATGTTACGCCAAGTAAATAGATGTCTCACATGTCACGCTTTAAAATTGCTCACACTAGTGGAATGGTGCCAAACTTCGGTACTTAGAGTTAGAGGAGGTCTAGTGCTAGAATTATTGCTCTTGCTCTAACGTTCGTGGTGATCCCTCACATGTGTGGTTTGAATGTCATTTACATATGCGGACACAACTTACGTATGCGTTTGCTTCTGCTTTATTTTTTTTATTGTTCATTTTATTTTTACACTTTCCCTTAAAAAAAAATATCTTGATCACTTTTATTCCTATTACAAGGAATGTAAACATCCCTTGTAATAGGAATACTGTGTGACAGGTCCTCTTTACGGAGAGATTTGGGGACAATAAGACCCCACATCTCTCCTCCAGGCAGGAAAGCATCAGATCAAAAAAAAAAATGAGCGATCTGATGCTTTCTAGCCGGTGTGGTGACACAATCGGCAACCCGTTGTAACGGAAGTGACGTTCCGTCGCCACCATCTTGCTATACCCAGCACTCGTCCACAGTAAGGAAAGGGTGAGAATATGACAAGCGGACATCTTTTTACACCCACCGGATTTTTTAATTTCACACTTATTTTTAAGAGTAAGCGGAGTTAAATTATGAAATACAGAATTTATAAATATGTGACACTGTTTTGATGTTGAATTTTAAAAGCAGCGGCAAGGCTGCTGATCTGACAGCTTTGCTAATGTGACAAAACAATGCTGCTTAAAATGTAACGTGAAAACAGTGAGAGGGGTTTAAAAATGCTATATTTCGCTATATAAGTTCAGTTTACTCTTACAAATAAGTGTGAAATCATAAATTCTGGTGGGTGTAAAAAGATGTCGGCTTACTGCCTTCTCACCCTATCCTTACTGTAGACGAGTGGTGGGTATAGCAAGATGGCAGCAACAGAACGTCACTTCCATTACAACATTTGTCTGGTCGCCAATTGTGACGATACACAGGGTACAGGGCTTTGTTTACTTTTGCCAGCCTGGACCTAATTTCATAACGTCGTGCCCGGGCCTCTGAGGGCCATAGAGATGACCAGGTACGATTCCTTCTCCAGTTCACCGATCACTCAGGTGAGTCGGGAGAGGCACCACCGAAGGGCGGCGGGAGGGGTGGGTGGGACGTCCCCTTCCGCCACCTGTAAGAATGATCAAGCAGCTGAACAGCCGCTATGATTGTTCTTATGGTGACAGGAATCACCTGTTAAAAAAAAAGATATCTGAATGATGCCTGTAGCTGCAGGCATCATTCAGATATTAAGACTCAAACCCAAGAAGTTATTTGTATATAGGCCGGGCGGGAAGTGGTTAAATAATTATCTCAACAGTGAATAAACAATTTTTAAATTGTGTGCGTAAAGCCAGCATTTTTCATAATAGAGTGGGGAAGGGTTGGGGGGGGGGGGCTACTGATGCAGTTGGCAGATTGGTGAGACGATGGGGGTATTTGGCAGGGTGTTGAAGAGGAAGGGGGGTAGATATTTTTGTAGACTGGCGACAGCAGAAGGGGGAGACTTTTGTTTGGCAGGGTGGTGAACACAGGAAGGAGGGCATTTGGCATAGTAGAAAGACTGGTTGAGGGGGCTATATTCCAGAGTGGTAAGGGGGGGGCATTTGGTACAGTGGTAGGAGCAGGACAGAAGGGTCTTTGGTCCGTGGTCTTAGTGGTGGAGAGGGCACTAGGTTGAGTGGTGAGAGCAGGAGGGTAGTGTTTGGCAGAGTGGTGGTGGTGGATGGAGCATATTCCAGGGATGGGGAGGGGGCATGTTTGGTAGAGTGGTAAGAGCAGGGAAGGATGTTTGGAAGAACGGTGAGAGTGTGAGGGATAGCATCTGGCAGGGGGTGTTTTGCAGTGAATGGTGTGAGCGAAGGGAATCAGATGCTAGCTGTGCTCTGCTTCCTACCCTGACCCATCTGGTGTACATATCTGCTGGGAAACTTTAGAGGACACAGTTTGTAGCTGTCCTTCTCCTTTAGCAGCCTTGAGGCATACACATTAGCGGGATGCCATATTGCTGTTTTGCCTCTCCCAACTGCCTATTCATGGACTTGTTCATGCTCACAGCAAATAGAACGTTAGATGCATGCAAGGGTCATTGCCATCATATTTGCTGTGATCATACATACCAGACACCTCACATATTACTAAGAGCCTTATTTTACTGTATGTGTGGTAGGGATGTGCACATTTCCATGCATGCGCATGTAAACACTATCATCATACACTATTGCCTGGAATGATATAAGCTGCTCAAGACTGCTCAAGCTGCCACACATACTTTCATATACTACAAGCCTCACAGCCATAATGTTAAAGACTAGGCGTAAAATTTAAAATTTCTTTATTACCATTTTAATGTCAATTTTACATTCATATGCACACAAAATATTCAGCTATAGCCACCTCTTCTACTTACCATTCCCTTTATTTTTTTCACTCACGCATCTCTTTTTTAACCTGTAACTAAGGGGTAAGCTGAAATTTCATTTTACTTCCTATTCTCTGAAAAGCACTCCAGAATATGCCAGTGCTGTATATGTCTATATTATTGTCAATTGAGTTTCAGTAAGAATTATCTTAAAACTTCTAACTAGTGACTTTTTTACCTCTCACTGTAGATCTTAGAGATAGCGGCACTGCATAATTCTTCTCTAAACTTCCTAAAGTGGCGAGCTCACCTTTAAATCGTTCATATCGACAAGCTGAGCCGTCAGGTTCTGATTAGCAATTTTCATGTCAGTGAGCTGTCCTTGGAGTCTCTCGACCTTCTTTTGCAATTTTTGGGCTGTCACGTTGGCTGAATTTTCGGAGCTCAGTAAGGCTTGATGCTCTTTTTCTCTCTCAAGCTGTTTGATCTTCGTCTCCAGTTTTTCAATCTGGGAAGATTTTAACTCTATTTTTTCTCTCTGGGAATTCACCTACAGGGATATAATGTGCTTAGCTGGGCACTGTACAGAACTAATAGAAAACTTGCTAGACAAAGTAATACAAATAAAGACAAAGTAATCATATACATTTTGGAGCAATATTCCTTTTAATGCTCATTTTATTTTGTCTTGTTCCATGGTATGAGCATGCTTGGCCTAACAGCCTGGCAACCATGCAACACATACAGAAAGGGCTGGTGAAGGTTTGGTGTGTTCGGATGCTTTGCTTCATGGGTCCCCAATTTAATAAATCAGAAAAAATGTGCTGCACCCTTTCCATATCCTACTAGCTGCAGTATCAGTTCAAGAACATCACTGCCCTTTGTTCATCAATATTAGTCCTCCCCCAAAGCAAGATGCATGTCAATAGTCTCATGTAATAGGGCAGTGCAAAGTTCATTTCACCTGAGCAAAGTATCCCTATATCAACTAACCAAAATTCAGCAGACTGAATAAAAATCAATAAGAGTTTCATTCTGTTTGGTTGCTATGGGTTTCAGAGCTTTTTTACATAAGCACACAAGCACTGCACCTTTCATTACCTTACAAGGTACGTGTAACTTGGTGTTGAAGAGAAATGGGCTTGCGTTGACGGCAGCATAATGGGACACTTAGCTCATTTGGAGTTCATTGACAGGTGCATTTAACCTGCAGTTGACCTGCTTCAAGCAGGTTTTGCATTCCGGTAGATGGGATTGCAAGTGTCACTTAAAGGGGACAAAAGCCTGTCAACATTTAGTGTGTAGCTTTTGTTTTCCACTTTCAGTGTTTGCTACCACAGCATTTCATTATCCTGATATGTGTCTGCTGTACCATGTACTTGTATGAGAAAGTATCCTGTTCTCTTTGTATGCTTCCACAAATCCTTGGTGTTCCTGGCAGTCCCTCTGCTTTCCTATTAAAAACTGACCACACTAAACAGGAGAGCACACTAAACAGGAGAGCACACCAAGGTCAGTTCTCTAGATATGCTGGGAACTCTGTGTGCCCTCCTCCAATGATCAGGCTTCTCCTGACACCCCCCCCCCCCCTTGCACAACCATTCACTGGGAAGCTCAGTGTGCTGCTACTTCTCCTTCCCCAGCTCCTATGCAGTTGAGAACAGAGGGAATGTGATCAAATAAAAAAAGGGAAAAAGGTCTTTATAATGTATTTTTATACAGTATTTATACAAAATATTTTGTCTTTCATTTCTATTTTAACCTGAATGGGTTGTTTTACAAGGTGATTGTTTACAATCACTTTAAAGCGGAGTTCCACTCGCTTGTGAATGGCTCGGCGTATCTTCTGGGACCTGTGACGTGTCCAAGAAGATCGCTGAGGGGGGGGCGAACTTCCTTCTGGAGCTGCGGCTCTAGGAGAGGAAGTGGACCTAGGACCTTGTGAAAACAGGCTGCCCGGTCCCCCCCCCCAAAAAAATGACATGCCAATTGTGGCATGTCGGGGGGGGGGTCACCTTCCCTTAAAGCGGAAGTTCCACTTTTGAGTGGAACTCCGATTTAAGTCAAATAGCTGAACAAGGAACACAAAGTGACTTAAACTGATGGCATTCTACATTTTTGTCTCCAAGCATTGGAGTGAATTACACACTGTTGCAGAGTGGGTGCTATTTGGTAGATTTCTCATCAATTACTGTTCTATCTGCCATTGTCAGAGACAGAGAGCAGTATTGAGTTGACAGTGGCTTAAATCTTTCTTGCTGCTGTATCCAGAACTGAAAAAAAGTTGAGCGGAGTTGAGCTTTAAATATTTCTACATATGCCAACTTAATTATTTAATAATTTGCTCATGGAGACCTTTTAAAGGACCTTGCCTATTCTTCATTGGACCACGTGAGAACAGTGTTCTTACCCCTATATATTCTGCTTTCACATGCTGGAGCTGATTTTGGAAATGCTCAAATTTGTTTCGGTACCTTTTTTTGAAGATTATAGATGAGTGTTTTATTGTCACTCAGAAATTCTTTATCCCTCTTAGAAATATCTTCTGCTCTCTTCAGTAGCATGTCGTACTGGGAAATCAGACTCTCACAGGATATATCTTGGCTGACATTCAACTTCTCTGCCATCTGCAGTAAGAACTTCTTGAACTATAAAACAGAAATGGTGAATATACAAATGTTAGGATAATAGCACATTCAAAAGCAGCCAAGTAGAACATTTAAAATATAAAAAAGTAAAATATAATATCTACACAACAAATGAAACATTAAAACGGGCTGAAATATAACCTTGAGCAGTTTTATTACTTATACAGGTATTATTAAAGCATTTATTATGTACATGTACAGAAGGAGCTAAGCCACTTGCGCTAGAACAATTGTTCTTGAGTACATTTCATCATTTGCCTAGGAAACTGGTGGCTTCATTGTAAATTTGAAAATGGATTTTAACATTAAACAAAAAGTCTCAAAACCATAACTTGATTGAGATTTCACCCTGTCTCTCCAGCAGTTTTCCCACCCCTTCTCAACACAGCAGAGACGTAGTGGATAACTATTGCAATCTATTTATGAGGTTATGAAGCATGGCTTGGTTACATTAAGGTGTCAGATCCCTAAATATACAAATACTGTAGTTATATTGTACAGAGCCTCTCAAATGCTAGTAGGAGACATGAAAGTAAAGTAAATTGCTAGGATTATCTTCCAACACCTTTATGTGACACTTGTTAATATATAACAAATTAGTTTAACCTCCCTTGCGTCTACCATCAGTGTTACTTGAACACTCGCTTGAAGTTCTATGTTAAGATGGTTAATGCAGAGGATTACTTGGAGTAACACATTTCAGATAGTACCCCAAGCCTGAGTAATGGTGAGGGTAACTTTGGGATTCTTCCACTGAACATGGAAGTACTCTGAGCTTCCTGGTTCATGGCTGTCAGATTCTGAAATAGGTAAACAGCCATTGGGTAACACATATTGGGTATTACCACACACTTCAGAGTGAGGAGAATACCTCTAGGGCCATTATTTTCAGTTAACTTTAAAATCATGAGATGTAAAGGTTTTAAAACATCTCTTGACTATTGCAATTGCTTGGTGATTTATGGGATATGCAAATTTAGGCCCGACATATGTACGGCATCTCAGTTATGCACCACACTATTATCTTTTAAATTTAAAAAATGTGAATCATAATGTGCTTGTGTGTGCTAAGAATATTTATTTTAGATTTTTTTTACTAAAAATATAAGTATGAAAAACAGTTGTGCAAATATCTTGTTATATATAAATTTGCAACTACCATCTTTTTATTCTACAGGTTCTCTGCTTTTAGAAAATATATAAAGTTTTGGGGTTTTAAGTATTTTTAAAGCCTCCAAAAAATGCATTTTAACTTGTAATGCATTTTTTAATGCAACTTTATTTTTATGTTTTTCCAGGAGGAAATGTGACACTAAGGAAGTTAAAGAGGCCCTGCCTCTAACAGTGGTTCCTCTGAAAGTTGCCTTAGTTATGTGACACCCTCCTGACCTCCGGCATCAGGGCAGGCTAACATTTCAGCTCAGGGTGAAGGTAGTTGGCCATGGTGGGATGTGAACAGGTGTAGAAAGATAGGCGCCAGACACTTTTAGAACAAAACAAAAGAGCATTTATTGCTCACTTGAAGAAAATTTCAGGGAGAGAGGAATAAGGGCTCAGGACACCCAGAACAAGCATACAGGGACTACCAGACTCCTACAAAAAAACATTGGACAGCAGTACAGAGAAGAGCTTTTAGACTGGCCAAGCAATCTGGACCCTTTTAACAGCAGCAGACTGCAATAGTAACAGAGTATATGTAGGAATAGACTGGATGGAGCCCATCGCATGTGAACCCACTGACCGCCGAGCTTTATGTCTTTACCTCATTACAGGAAAAAACACAGACATAGGAGCCACAAGAGGAACCACAGAGCTACATGCGGGATATGCTATGGAATATGCCCACAATTGTCACACAGCATCTTGTTGATAGCTGGGGGGCATCTAAGTACTGATAGATATTTTAGCATTAGGCTATGTGTATGCAAGGGGCAGCAAGGAGCCTACAGTGGATATGTTTGGGGATTTGTCTTTCTTAACGAAAGAGCGGGGATAGACCGATGCATTACAGTAATTTGTGGATGAACAATTGAAGTACAGAGCTAGTAAATTGTGCACCAGGCATACAAATCAAGGTTTAGTTTTATAATTCAGTTAAAGTAAAACTTAAAGCAAAACTTTTCTTTTAGTTTTGAAATGAATGAAGAGGGATTAGAACACCTGATTGAGGTATTTAAGGAAAATACCACATTACGGTCACTAGATGGAGCTGATGAACGTAAACGTTTTAGGCAAATTATAACAATTTTTCGTCTCAACTGTGCAAATGCTTGAGGCATTTTAACAGCACTAAGTTTATTTTAACCTAAGAACAACAATGTAATATATTGTAGATTATTAGTCATTAGACATGTTGGCGGCATTAGATTTCTTTTGTCAGGCTTTTTTTGTCCTTTATTATCACCCGGTAATGCATCAACTAACACACTTCCTGTCCTAGGGTCACCACATTTCACTTACTGTACTGTGTACATGGATTATCAGTGTTGTCACCCCAGAAGAGGAAGGGACTACAGAACTTCACCCCTGGTGGTGGTGTTCTGTAGTTAACTGTAGTTACTTGAAATAGGCATGGCTGTCTGCTTGAGAAAAGCCTGAATAATGCAGCACAGAAGTTATGGCAGGATCAACAGGCATCCTTTGCACTTATTGAACAGATATAACAACACACTTTCAATGGTATAATTACTAGACTAAATTGGAGTAAATAAAAGAAGTTTGTTGCAATTTACATACACTTTAAATTGTAAGCAGAAATTAGTAAATTGCGAGTAAAAGCAAATTTAAGTCTGTGGAAGTGTTTGTAAAACCCACATTTTAAGAGCTGAGTGGGTTAGACTTGAACATAAAAGATGCAATAATACAGATTTTTTTCTAGAAACAATTGCACATTTCAATTACACATATATTCCTATGTGCATAATATTGAACGGAAAGTTAACTAAAAAACGCAATACATGAAATTCAAACATTTAAATAAGCAAGACTTGAGTCTATTATTTAACCACTTTCATTTAAGGCCCTTTTAAAAAACGATTTTCTTGAGTATTATTTTGAGAAGTCATTATAATTTAGATGTCAGACATGCAGTTAATGCTGAAAAATGATACACTGAATCAGATAAAATAGCTTGTAAACCTCTTTAAGAGTGGAAAGGTGAGAACTATATTTAGAAGATGTGGATGGAAAGTACTTTGTGAAAGTGGATTAAACCTTTTAGAGATGCATAAAAGCATTGTAATTGCTCAGTGCTCTATATATTTATTTTGTAAATAAAAGATTTCTCATTTTCAGTAACTACTTCTTCATGTTAATAAATAAAAAAGAACAAGTAGTGGGATTTCAGTTATGCGTATATGCACTTTGTATTGATCAAATATTTATCATCCTTAAAAGGTTAGTCCCCCCCCCCCCCTCCAAAAAAAGGATATACCAGGGGTGTCCAACCTGCAGCTCAAGACAGCTATGAATGTCAACACCCAACACAAAATCGTAAACGTAAAAATGTTGATTTTTATTTGGGAATTTTTTTGTAAAAATGCATTGACCCTTTGTGAAAACATGCGGGCGAAGAAAAATTTGACAATGTCTCTTTGCTTGACTTTTAGAAGTTTTATCTTCCCAAAGAAAAATCTCCTACTCTTCACAATCATGCCTTATTCATGTCATCAGTTTTTGGCTGCACCTATATTTGTGAGCAACTATTTTTAAGGATGAAGCACACAAAGGGAACAATTAGAACCAAAAATGAGCACCTTGAGAATTTATGGAGAATTTCTACTACATCAATCGAACCAGATATTTATGCGTTCATTTATCACAAACAGTGCCAAATATTGCACTAATTTTATGTTGCCATCTTTTACAGTAAAATCAGTAAAATATATATTTTTTAAAAAAGTTTTATTACTCAGATAGGTACATTATCTATATCAGTGATTGCTAACTTGTGATCTTTTTCTGCGCATCATCTATCCTTATTGTCAGTGTATTTTATGTGTGGCCCAAGAGGATTCCTCTTCTTCCAATGTGGCCCAGGATGGTCAAAAGGTTGGACACCCCTGGAAGTGTCCATAAGTGGAGCCTGGTATAAGGAGTCACTCCTTGGCTTCTTATGCTTCTTGACGACTCTACTGGTGAAAATCTACTGCCGTTGTTTCTGGCTGTGGTTTCTGGTTATGTTGGAGGGCTTTTAAAGTTTCCATAATATAAAATAAATGAAAGTGTGTACCCAAACTAAAGTTTTTTTGTTTAGTTTGATTGGGGAAGGATTA
>BLSH010197664.1:2149589-2161181 GCA_018402905.1 Glandirana rugosa
CTGGCAGGGGGCAAGATGAGAGGCTGATTCCCACCCGGTGGCTACCCCGGACAGCTACAGGAGCAGAGAAAAAAATCGCATTCGCGGACGTCGGGCCCTCTCACTCCCCATGTGGGGAGGGAGGCAGGGCGCTCACTTACCAGTCCGACGCCACGGTAGCCACCCGGATGCAGACTTTCCACCCTTGGCGGGGGGTCGCTGCAGGCCCAGGGTCACCCTGCCGAACGAATCGGGAAGGGGACCAAAATGGGGGATCTCGCCCCGGGCCACCCGCACGGAACGGGTAAGATGCGGCGGGTCCCTGTGTTGGGGCCGGCTTCGCATCATGTTGGCCAGGTCGGGGAAAGTACAGAGTACTAAGACTCTCGATGCCCCGACCGGCTTCTTGATAGCAGATCATCTTGATTGCAGAAAAAAGAAAATGGTCACAATAGGACCGCAGTTCCCTATGGGGAAGCCAGGTCAACTCCTTGCAAACTAGGCATTGAAACTGGAGAGCTCCTCTGGGAGGGGGGTTTTAATGTAGGAAAAGAGGACGGCCCCCAGGGGAGGGGCCAGCTGAATTCTTTTCCCTGCCTAGTTAACTCCTGATAAGACGAACATAAAACCCCACAAAGTCAATGAAGAGCTGCGTCTGTCAGTGAACGTAGGAGAAAAGTCCCTGGCCCTTTCCATAAAATGAACAGATGTGAATGTGATCCATAGGAAACCATGTTAAAATGAACTGTAGTATGTTTCTGACTAAACTGAAAATGCACTAAAAAATGCATAGGTGTGAACCAGGTCTCAGTCAGTTGCAATTGTGCCTGCCTCTATCTGAGTAGATTCCTCTCCATTACTCAAACTAATTTCTGAGGTGTAGTACTGTACCACCCAGTCTACAGACATATCCTTTTTTCCTTGCACACAAATGTCTTCAAGGTCCCCAACTTAGTCTGCAAAGGAATTGTGTTAAGGACTACAGTCAGACAACTTTACCATGAGGGCAGACCTGTGCATAACTTTAAATCCTCACACTGTCTGAGAGCTCAAGTGACATAAGTGATCTCATATGTTATTTTTTTTTGGTCACTTGGGGAAATTTATCTCATATGGAGTGCTACTGTTTATGCCATTGGGTTCACAGTATATGCTGGAATCAAAAATCCCTGCAGGGGGCCACGTGAAGCAGATTGTGCACTCATTAATATGTCCATGCCGGTTGAGTTTAACTTGACAATAGATTCTGTTATTCTTTTATAGAGTTGTGAGCCTAGTTCTTGTGTGCCTGTTAGCGTTTACAGAAAGGTGTACTGGTGGTGTCAGTGAGGTTGGGGCCCCACCTAGGGCTGGACAAAAGCAGGGGACACAAAATTAACCAGAGGCTCCTGAGGGGGTAGTTCTTCACCATTGTTAATCCATTTAATGCTTGCCTAGTTACTAACCATATTGGGTGACAATATATTAAGTTTGCCTTTACTACCTGGTTTAATGCATGTTTTCTTTGATATAGCACTACTATTGGGTGCTAAGTGTTACTTTCAGTGAATTCCTGTGATATTGTACATTTGTACACTCAACCAGCTGTGTGACAGGCCCTGAGGTTCTTGAGAAGGTAAAAGAACAGAGGACACATCCTACCGAACAGCTCCTATGGGGGTAGTGATATATTGTATATACAGTATCTCACAAAAGTGAATACACTGCTCACATTTTTGTAAATATTTTATTATATCTTTTCATGTGACAACACTGAAGAAATGACTTTTTGTTACAATGTAAAGTAGTGAGTGTACAGCTTGTATAACAGTGTAAATTTGCTGTCCCCTCAAAATAACTCAATACACAGTCATTAAATGTCTAAAACGCTGGCAACAAAAGTGAGTACACCCCCCAAGTAAAAATGTCAAAATTGGGCCCAATTAGCCACTTTACCTCCCCGATGTCATGTGACTCGTTAGTGTTACAAGGTCTCAGGTGTGAATGAGGAGTATGTGTGTTAAATTTGGTGTTATCGCTATCACTTTCTCATACTGGTCACTGGAAGTTCAACATGTCACCTCATGGCAAAGAACTCTCTGAGAATCTGAAAAAAAAAGAATTGCTGCTCTACATAAAGACGGCCTAGGGTATAAGAAGATTGCCAAGACCCTGAAACTGAGCTGCAGCATCGTGGCCAAGACCATACAGCGGTTTAACAGGACAGGTTCCACTCAGAACAGACCTCGCCATGGTCAACTAAAGAAGTTGAGTGCACATGCTCAGCGTCATATTCAGAGGTTGTCTTTGGGAAATAGACGTATGAGTGCTGCCAGCATTGCTGCAGAGGTTGAAGGGGAGGGGGGTCAGCCTGCCAGTGCTCAGACCATATGCCGCACATTACATCAAATTGGTCTGCATGGCTTTTGTCCCAGAAGGGGGCCTCTTCTAAAGATGATGCACAAGAAAGCCCGCAAACAGTTTGCTGAAGACAATCAGACTAAGGACATGGATTACTGGAACCATGTCCTGTGGTCTGATGAGACCAAGATAAACTTATTTGGTTCAGATGGTGTCAAGCGTGTGTGGTGGCAACCAGGTGAGGAGTACAAAGACAAGTGTGTCTTGCCTACAGTCAAGCATGGTGGTGGGAGTATCATGGTCTGGGGTTGCTTGATTGCTGCCGGCACTGGGGAGCTACAGTTCATTGAGGGAACCATGAATGCCAACATGTACTGTAACATACTGAAGCAGAGCATGATCCTCTCCCTTCAGAGACTGGGCCGCAGGGCAGTATTCCAAAAAGGTAACGACCCCATACACTCCTCCAAGATGGCCAGTGCCTTTCTAAAGAAGCCGAGGGTAAAGTTGATGGACTGGCCAAGCATGTCTCCAGACCTAATCCCTATTGAACATTTGTGGGGCAAGCTCTCTAACATCCACCAGCTCCGTGATGTCGTCATGGAGGAGTGGAAGAGGGCTCCAGTGGCAACCTGTGAAGCTCTGGTGAACTCCATGCCCAAGAGGGTTAAGGCAGTGCTGGAAAATAATGGTGGCCTCACAAAATATTGACACTTAGGGCCCAATTTGGACATTTTTACTTAGGAGTGTACTCACTTTTGTTGCCAGCAGTTTAGACATTAATGTCTGTGTGTTGAGTTATTTTGAGGGGACAGCAAATTTACACTGTTATACAAGCTGTACACTCACTACTTTACATTGTGGGAAAGTGTCATTTCTTCAGTGTTGTCACATGAAAAGATAGAATAAAATATTTACAAAAATGAGAGGGGTGTACTCACTTTTGTGAGATACTGTATATATATATATATATATATAGTACATTCACATCAGCCATCTCCTTGAAGTAATTCTGACATTGCCCAAATTGTGTAAGGTAACAATAGTGCCAAAGTACAAAAACTTTGTGCAAGTGCTCCCAATACCCCATAAGGGACAGAATAACATCACAGGACAATTATACAAATTCTACAAGATCTCACTGAGAACCCTATAGGAGGAAATGTATAAAGCCGGGTCCTAGGATACAAAGGGCTATGCAGGGACACAATCTAAAGACTAAACCTGCATACACTCTATATGAATTTCAAATGGTTCCTAAGATGCCGGACCAAAAACTAATCTGCGTGTTTATCCAGCTTAAAATTGTTCTCTGCATTAAGGTAAAAAAAATCCCTCTTTCTGTCCAAGCCCCCATTTTCTAAACACTTACTTGGCTCTTGTCACCATTCCAGGGCTGCTTCCAAGCACAGTCCCCCTCCCTTTACATCCTGCTTTCACAGGAGACACTGAGGGCAGCAGAGCCATATATTCCTGCTGCTGTCAGTCAAACTCCTGTGAGCAACACAGTTCCTCTATGGTTTCCTAGGTCACTGGGGAACACCCAATTGGATGATGCCGCCCCATGTGACTGACAACCCTCTTGGGTCAGAGCCTATTAAACCACTTGCCTTCCGCCCATTGTGTAAAAACGGCCTCAAGGTGGCCTCATTATTCTGGGAGGGTGTACTAGAACGTCCTCCCAGAATTGCGATCCCGCCGGGGAGTATCCGTGACTGCCGCATCACAGATTACGGTAAATGGCCGCTCGCAGCAGCCCTTTACCATGTGATCGCTCCGTCAAATGATGTAAACAACCCGGCGCATGTCTGGCTTATCTCTCCCCTCTCCATAATGATCGGTACAGTGTGAGAGGAGAGGGGAGAAATCGGGTACAACAGCGCTGTGGGCAGGATCTGAAGTGCTCACAGCGCTGCTCTGTGCCAGTCTGCACTCACCCCACCTATCTATGCTCATCCATCCAGCCGTGCTCACCCATCCAGCCGTGCTCACACATCCAGCCATGCTCAGCCATCCAGCCGTGCTCAGCCATCCAGCCGTGCTCACCCAAGCAGCCGTGCTCAGCCATCTATCCATGCTTAGCCAGCCATCCATCTGTGCTCAGCCATCCGTGCGTGCTCAGCCATCCATCCATGCTCAGCCATCTATCCTAGCTCAGCTATCCATGCGTGCTAAGCCATCCATCCATGCTCAGCCATCCATCCTTGCTCAGCCATCAATCCGTGCTCAGTCATCCCATCTGTGCTCAGTCATCCCCATCCGTGCTCATCCATTCCCATCCACGGCTCATCCATCCACATTCATGGCTCAGTCATCCCCATCCACGGCTCATCCACCCCCATCCATGGCTCATTTGTTCATGCTCATCCATACCACATCAATTCTCATCCGTAACACATCCATGCCACTACACTGCCCATCCGTGCCACTACAGTGCCTCACAATAGTGTAATAGGTAGTCAAATTAGATTTGAAATGTATGCCCCTAGAACACCTGATGGTGCTTCCTCCTTGGTCCTCTGTGTGTGGCCAGGCTGTGTAAAAGTGTCACACATATGGCATTGCCATACTCAGGAGGAGAAACAGAATATATTTTGGGGTGTAATTTTTGCTAGGTACATGCTGTGTGTTAGAAATATTGTATAAATGGACAACTTTGTGCAAAAAATGTGTTTTCATTTTCTTTCCACATTTTCCAAAAACTTGTACTTGTAGAAAAAAATGACATGTTTAAAAGACTCATGCCTTATAGAATATATGCTGGGGTATTTACTTTCCGAAATGGAGTCATTTTTTTGGGCATTTCCATTGTCCTGGTGCTCCAGGACCTTCAAAAGTGCGAGAGTTAGTCAAGAAATAGTGCTCCCTGCATGTTGGGCTTCTGTATGTGACCAGGCTGTGTAAAAGTCTCACACGTGGTATTGCCATACACAGGATGAGTATTAGAATATATTTTGGAGTGTAATTTGTGGTATGCATATGCTGTGTGTGAGAAATAACCTGTTAATATGACAATTTTGTGAAAGAAAAAAAACCTTCAGTTTGCAAAGAATTGTGGGAAAAAATTACAACTTCAAAAAACTCACCATGACTCTTACTAAATACTTTGGACTGTCTACTTTCCAAAAAGGGGTCATTTGGGGGTTATTTGTACTTTCATGGCTTGTTAGTGTCTCAAGAAATTAGATTTCAGTACATCAGGTCTGATCAATTTTCAGTGAATGGCACTATAGGTTGTAGACTTTCACAAAGACCAAATAATATACACTTATTTGTTTTTTTTTACCAAAGATATGTAGCAGTATAAATTTTGGCCAAGATGTATGAAGAAAAAATACTAATTTGCAAAATTTTATAACAAACAAAAAAAATGCAATATTTTACAAAATTTTTGGTCTTTTTTCATTTATAGCGCAAGAAAAAAAAAAAAAGCGGTAATTAAATACCACCAAAAGAAAGCTCTATTTGTGTGAAAAAAAAAAGGACATACATTTCATATGGGTACAGTGTAGGAAGACTGGTCTGGTTAGGAAGGGGGTTTAAGTGCCCAGTGGTCAAGTGGTTAAGAAACACAAAAAGTTCTCGGGTGCTGCTGAAAACTGTGGGTCCTATTATTGATGTGACAATCCACAAATGGTGGTGGACCAAACTCTGGAATTCCATGTAAATGTCTTTTTTTTTAATGAATACACTTGCATGAATCTGTGTTGCTATCTGCCTAGAGTTTAGCTTTAAATTTTCCACCTATTATTCATATAGCACAGTTCAGTACATTTCACTCACAGACTTCCATGTGTGCTCACTGTGGCAGATTTCCTGGATCCGCTCCTTCACAGCTTCCTCAGTTCTCGGCACAGTCGTAAATCCATTGCCCAGGATGGTGGCCAGCTGACTTATGAAACTATGGTGCAAGCTGTGAGCAGCTTTAGCTTCATAGCCGGAAGTTTGCAGAGTCCTGTCCAGATCGTTTATCTTCTGCTCCTTCTCCATCAGATCCTGGCGCAGGCTCCCCCATTCTTTATGGTTGTCCTTCAGTCTTTCTTGAAGAATTTCTTTTTCACTCTCAGCATTTCTCTTGGCTAGGACGGCTTGATCTCTTTCCTAAATACAAGATATAACACTGGGCAGTAAAGGGAATGTATGGCCACCACTGTTTATAGACAAACAAGTAAAAGTGATCAGCTTGATGTAAATAACCCAATCAATAATGTTCTAAAAGAAACATAATTTCCGTGTTCTTTTCATAGTACATAGGGACAGCCATATTTCTTCTTTACATGCTCTGCTTTTATGCTTTATCGAGCTACATAATGTTTGTGGCTGCAAAACAAGTAAAAAATATGACATTTTAAATTTTATATTACATGTTTGTTTAGTACAAGAAAAGCTGCCCTGTGTCAGTACACTGGAAAGCCCAACCCTGCAGCCTGAGATTACAGTGGCCTGACATTCCCCCTGCACAACGCTAGAATTAACAATGCTGCTCAAGGTAAATTAGCAATATTGATTAAAGGAAAGTACAGGAAAGTTAACCCTTTCCTTCTCTACTTACAACTAAAGGCATGAACAGCTTTTGCTCACAAAGATGAGCTGTGCTGGTGGGAATCAATCAAAAACATTTGTGACTTTACATACACTTTAAACGTAATATACTAATATACAGGGTGGGCCATTTATATGGATACACCTTAATAAAATGGGAATGGTTGGTGATATTAACTTCCTGTTTGTGGCACATTAGTATATGTGAGGGGGGAAACTTTTCAAGATGGGTGGTGACCATGGTGGCCATTTTGAAGTCGGCCATTTTGAATCCAACTTTTGTTTTTTCAATAGGAAAAGGGTCATGTGACACATCAAACTTATTGGGAATTTCACAAGAAAAAGAATGGTGTGCTTGGTTTTAACGTAACTTTATTCTTTCATGAGTTATTTACAAGTTTCTGAGCACTTATAAAATGTGTTCAATGTGCTGCCCATTGTGTTGGATTGTCAATGCAACCCTCTTCTCCCACTCTTCACACACTGATAGCAACACCGCAGGAGAAATGCTAGCACAGGCTTCCAGTATTCGTAGTTTCAGGTGCTGCATATCTCGTATCTTCAGAGCATAGACAATTGCCTTCAGATGAAGATAAAGATAAAAGTCTAAGACGACCAATCCAGTTGAATGGCCCCCAAGGTCTCCCGATCTGACCCCCTTAGAATTTTATCTTTGGGGTCATCAGCACACCATTGTTTTTCTTGTGAAATTCCCAATAAGTTTGATGTGTCACATGACCCTCTTCCTATTGAAAAAACAAAAGTTGGATTCAAAATGGCCGACTTCAAAATGGCCGCCATGGTCACCACCCATCTTGAAAAGTTTCCCCCCTCACATATACTAATGTGCCACAAACAGGAAGTTAATATCACCAACCATTCCCATTTTATTAAGGTGTATCCATATAAATGGCCCACCCTGTATAGTACAGTTAATAATACTTTAAAGCAACTACCAATCAGGCTGGAACAACACCGTCATGCACCAACATCCCTGTGTAATACTTCAGACCAGTGTTTCTCAACCTCTTTCCATTTAAGGCACTCTTTAAAATTTAAAATCCTGCACACATTCTCGAGGCACCCTGTTCTAAAATGTAAAAACTAAACCAAACGTTTTACATAAAGCAGCAGCATCCATACAGCAGACACCCAATGTTAGAAGTGATTTATTCTTACAATGCAAGTATACCTTTCCACATTGGTGCTGACTAGTATCCCCATGTTTCTCATCTCCCTCACTAACACAAGCAAGATGCCGGTGGCTAGAAGGTTGTAGTGGTACACAATAAAACCCTGTGGCTTTGAGTAACTAAAAGGCAGGCTTGATCCACACTCTGGCTTGTACACAATTTTTGGGCAATTTATTTACTTTTTTGCCAAAGCACTCTAGAAGAAACCCGAAGGCACTCTGGTTAAAACAAGGCTGATCTGGACAACATATAGACCTTTACAGTCATATATACAGTATCTCACACAAGTGAGTACACCCCTCACTTTTTTGTAAATATTTTATTATATCTTTTCATGTGACAACACTGAAGAAATGACACTTTGCTACAATGTAAAGTAGTGAGTGTACAGCTTGTATAACAGTTTAGATTTGCTATCCCCTCAAAATAACTCCCCTAGATGACGTCTTACTGAGGACGAAACGTACGTCAGGACGACACGCTGATGTCACTGCCTTTTGCATGTTTTACACGCCGAGCCGGCCGGCTTTTTTCGTATGCCTGTGATTGTTTGCCATGTAAGTGCAATAGTCTACTTATAAATAAACGGTTTTATCTACATTATTACACTATGTGCAGCTTTTGTTTTTTGGTGTATATATGGATTTGGTGAAGCAGACTGGAGCACTAGTATGAACATCATCGCTCCGGGGGAGAATCTCCATATTCTCTTGGTGGGACCCTGGCCGGGTGACCAGCCAATGCGCTAATATAATCTGGTAAGGAGTCAATTTATCAGGTGGCGGTTTATCACTTATAGCCAGTCTGGAGCACCGGGTGTTTTTATCTTTCTATCAGTGGTCGCTTGTGAACATTTATTTGCCCTATATAAGAATACCAGCCATCACTGGACGTTTGGACTAATTTACTATCCAAGGACATTGGCTGATACTGTTATTCCATTGATGTTATGCCTATATATTATGTGGTTTTATTTAATTATGGAATTGCATAAACCATATATAGACTGATCTTCACTCATCCTACTAATTTTAAAGTCCTTATGTACCCCCATAGAGGTCTTCGTTAGGGGCTATATGTAGGGCATAAATACGAGTTTAGAGTGTTTATGTACATGCATATATTTTTACAATTGATGTGATAAGGGGGTTTAATTCCTATTTTTTATCAGTACATATACCTCATTTGCCCTATACCCTCCAGGGCTTACAGACAATTTTAACCTTTTACCGGGTTTGTTTTACTTTTTATCTTTTAGCGCAACCTATATTTTTACTGTTGATTTTGGTACCAGATTGTGGGTTGAGGTTGCTGCTTCCTTTTGTTTTTGTTTTATTCTTGTTTTTGCCCTTGAGCGCAGTATACGCATAACCATTACACAGCCATTAATGTCTAAACCACTAGCAACAAAAGTGAGTATGAGAAAATGTCCAAATTGGGCCCAAAGTGTCAATATTTTGAGTGGCCACCATTATTTTCCAGCACTGCCTTAACCCTCTTGGGCATGGAGCTCACCAGAGCTTCACAGGATGCCACTGGAGTCCTCTTCCACTCCTCCATGACATCATGGATTGCCCTCAGCTTCTTTAGCAAGGCAGTGGTTGTCTTGGAGGTGTGCTTGGGGCCATTATGTTGGAATACTGCCCTGCGGCCCAGTCTCCGAAGGGATGGGATCATGCTCTGCTTCAGTATGTCACAGTACATGTTAGCATTCAAGGTTACCTCAATGAACTGTAGCTCCCCAGTGCCGGCAGCACTCATGCATCCCCAGACCATGAGACTCCCACCAACATGCTTAACTGTAGGCAAGACACACTTGTCTTTGTTCTCCTCATCTGGTTGCCACCACACATGCTTGACATCATCTGAACCAAATACGTTTATTTTGGTCTCATCAGACCACAGGGCATTATTCCGGTAAGCCATGTCCTTGGTCTGCTTGTCTTCAGTAAACTGTTTTCAGGCTTTCTTGTGCATCATCTTTAGAAGAGGCTTCCTTCTGGGATGACAGCCATGCAGACCAATTTGATGCAATGTGCGGCATATGGTCTGAGCACTGACAGGCTGCCCCTTCAACCTCTGCAGCAATGCTGGCAGCACTCATACATCTATTTCCCAAAGACAACCTCTGGATATGAGGCTGAGCACGTGCACTCAACTTCTTTGGTAGACCATGGCGAGGCCTGTTATGAGTAAAACCTGTACTGTTTGTACAGACAATCATCTTATAGCCTAGGCCACCTAGAGCAACATTTCTTTTTTTCAGATCCTCACAGAGTTCTTTGCCATGAGGTGCCATGTTGAACTTCCAGTGACCAGTATGAGAGAATGAGAGCGATAACACCAAATTTAACACATCTGCTCCCCATTCATATCTGAGACCTTGTAACCCTAACGAGTCACATCACAATGGTGAGGAAAAATGGCTAATTGGGCCCAAATTAGACATTTTCAGTGTACTCGCTTTTGTTGCCAGCGGTTTAGATATTAATGTCTGTGTGTTGAGTTATTTTGAGGGGACAGCAAATTTACACTGTTGTGCAAGCTGTACACTCACTACTTTACATTGTGGTAAAGTGTAATTTCTTCAGTGTTGTCACATGAAAAGATATAATAAAATATTTACAAGAATGTGAGGGGTGTACTCACTTTTGTGAGATACTGTAAGCTTATAACAGACAATTATATAAAGCCCTTAGAGCTTTAATTTAGTTGTTTAAAAACTGGTCTTTTGATCCCTAAAATACACCATTTGTGAGCATCCACAAGTCGGTTAATAATATAATAAAGTTCCACAAAACATAAATTCTACAACTCATACAATCATAAGAGGTCTGATTATATCTCGCCCTTCAAGTTGTCACTATCAAGTTGCCGTATGGTCACGCGCTGACGCGTTTTGTCATCAGGACGTCAACAGAGGGCATGATGAAATGCACCAGGGCGTGACCATACGGCAACTGGCTTGCAACGAGTGAGGAGTGTGGTCCACTGCCGGATGGATGGGACCGTGTTTACAAGTGAGCTGGGACACAGCCATCGGGTCCCATACGCTGGAACGGTGAAGTGCTGGATTATTTTTATACAATGTGCTTTTAAACATCTGTTTGTAAGTGAGATTCTGGGGGGGGGCTTTGTGTGAAGTAAAGTGGTTTTAGTTACAGTATTACGCTATGTGAGCTCATATTTTTGCACTAAGCACCTTAACACACAGGAGACAACAGAGCAGAGGATCAGGAGGTTGTCACTGTGGGAAAGAGAGCACAACTTAAAGGGCGAGATATAATCAGACCTCTGGTGAGTTTGAAAACTGCAGGGAGAGGGACACACCGGTGAAGTGTACCTGTTGTGGCCCGCTTGTAGTCTTTGAACTCAGCTCACGTGGTGGATTTGATCTCAATACTACAGACTATTGTGCTAGCGCTGCTGGTTTGGCATTTATGGTTGAAAGATTATAAACTTTTCGTGGACATTTGCATTTGAACAAAGTAGCTGCTGGTTTTGAAGATTTGCTTAAGCATATTTATATTATTTTCCT
>BLSH010197664.1:2161793-2185674 GCA_018402905.1 Glandirana rugosa
TCCTTTTATTATATTTATACGAATTCGTTTAGAAGTTTTGGTCGTCGATGAAACAAGTTTACGTTTACAGGCGGACATTTGCATTTGAACAAAGTAGCTGCTGGTTTTGAAGATTTGCTTAAGCATATTTATATTATTTTCCTATTTAGGAACATTTTTAATGATTAATGTCATATATTTAAATTTAATTTAAGTTTATTCTATTATTGCAGTAATAGGATTTGTATTATCACCGATCTGACTACAAAGGTACCTTGATTATCGGGCGCTGAGGAGTGTTTGGGAGGGCATAGACACACTCGTAGAATTCATACAATCATAACTTCACAGTCTGCCCCGGTTATCCTCACCCTTCAGAATTTTTACATTTCCTATTAGCAATTTTTTAAAAAATGCAGTTGTTTTGCATGCAGATTAAATTGCGGGGTTCTGGCAGATAAACAACATGTTTATTGGATCAGAAAGCCCACCTCCTCAGGTTCTGTACAAATGATGTATTGTTACAGATGGGCTGAGTGGTGTTCAACTATAGGAGGACTTCTACCTCACCAAACCCCATCTTGGGAGAATAGCCAAAAGTATTCCATAAATAGGGGAATCTAAACAAATATATAGAGGTTGTTGGAATTCAAATCCCATAGAGGTTGAATAATAAAACAATAAGGGATATATGCCCTTGTAATATTGCTCAAGATGAGTTAGATATGTATCCCCAAGTGAAGCTCAAGATTCTACCCAAAGGTTGTGGAATTACAGTTGTGTAATCCTTTGTATGGAAATCACATATACTGTACATCACCCCTCATTATAGCACTTGCCCCTCAAAGAACAGGGTAAAAGAAGGCTCACACCTGCTCTTCCCACCAGTGATGACACACACAGGACCAGGGCAATCAGGGAGACAGGAGCTGCTGTTTCCAGCTTCAGCTTACAGATGAGACTTCAGCTTTCATGGGGAAAGTATGTACAATGGAGAGGCAGAAATGATCTCTATATGCTTGGAAGCTTAACTGATGCCCTAGATGAAAAATAAATTATACTATCATGGCTCCTTACATGATTTACTCCCAACTCCAGTCAAAACTTTTTTGTTTTGTATAGAAAGAAAGAAAGGGTTTGAATCTTCAGTCTAGCACTGGGGAAATCCCCCCACCCCAACTTCTTCCCCCATAACTGGGAATGCCCTCGCTTTCTGTGAGGGAAGCAGAAAACAGAGTCTAAAGCTGGTTATACACTGATACCTGCAGGCTGAACTAAAAAAACAAATAGATTCTTCCATCATCCACGCTATACAGTGCAGATGCATGAATGTCCCTGCGTGGCTATTGTGTTTTGACAGCTTGTCCCACCAGCTGTCAAAACACTCGAACAGGACTGCATCTAATTGTATGCAGCAGCTTTTTGGCTGTCAATTTTTGCCTGACTCCTCAGATTTTTTTAAATTGAGTAATGTCCAGCTAAAGGTGGCCAACGAGGCAAATTTTGGATGGGTCTTCATAAACCAGGCAAAATTCATACTGTGTATAGTCAGCTTAATTCTTTACCCGCTCTATCCAACTAAAAAATGGCTGGGGTTTAAATTGAAGAAAAAAGTAAGACCTTTTTCATTAATAAATAAAACAGCATACAGCATGTTCCCATCCTTTTCAAACAAAATCACACATTTCTGAAACAAGGGCAAGAACATTTGGCATTATAGTAACACAACATCCTCTATATTTTACTGGAAAACAACACATCAGATAAGATTGAAGTGTGACCCAACTCATGACAATATGGGTCACAAGTGCAGTTATATCTGCAACGCAATAAAATGACATGAAATGTGACCCTGGAATTTGTAGAAGAAACAGTCAAATTGATCATTTATCTCAAGACTTCCACTGTAAAGAGTAACCTTGGGTTATGGAGACCCACTGTGTCACTCAAAGTGGAAACAAAGACAAGGAACAAATCTTGGTTTCATGTTGTGACTGTTGTGTGTCAGAGGACAAGAGACAAACACAGGAGCACTCTCTCACCTGTTTTAGCGATTTAAGCTCTGCTGGAAAGTTGGCTATGGCTTTCTTGTGTTTCTCAGTCTCTGAGACCAGCTTTACTATGGTATCCCGACTGGCTTTAAACTCCACTTGTTGGCTGGCCAAGGTGTCTTCAAGACTTGTTACTCTGGATTTTTGCAAAACGTATTCTCTCACCATCTTTTCTACCTGGAACAGAGCACACATAGGAGCTGTATGATAAGTAGGCTACAGGAAAACTTTATTTGTTGCC
Organism: Glandirana rugosa; assembly: GCA_018402905.1. Classification (NCBI taxonomy): domain Eukaryota; kingdom Metazoa; phylum Chordata; class Amphibia; order Anura; family Ranidae; genus Glandirana; species Glandirana rugosa. The sequence goes on from BLSH010197664.1 coordinate 2,164,065, forward strand.
CAAAGCAAGCCATTCGTTTTTAAATTTAATTACTGCAGCAAGCATTCAGATTAGTTATTATGGACATCAAAAAATGTTTTCTACTGCACAATTTTCATACATTGTCCCTATAGTTATTACTGCAAGGAATTACTCTTATTGGAAAACCTTTTTGACTGAAATTATAGGGGCATTTAGACAACTTAAAGCCCAATTCCAGGCAGCTAAAAAATCCTAAACGTGTGCCTGACCAGCTGATGAATTATTTCCTCATTTTAAGGGGATGATCTAAGAATAAGCAAAACTTCTCCTACACATCCCTTGGTTGGTCACCAAGGTCAAAAAGAGCCTTCTCCAATTCCTTTGATCTGCTGGCCGGACTTTGATCCCTCGGCATTGGAGATCAACTACAGTACCCGGCGTGAAAAAAAATGGGTGACTGAGCTTAATCATATCATGCGGATGGATGATTTACCAACTATCTTACGGGAACTATTAGCTCTCACATTAAACAGCTCCAACCCAGATAATATAGCAAACAACCACAAACAATTATATCAAACCGCATAACATAAATGTCCATAAGAGTCCAAAAAATTGTGCAATAGCAATGTCCCCTCAATCTATATGAAAGTGACAATGTGCATAGTGCTCTCAGTGCTCGATACAAAAACTGTGCTCAATAGTAACCAGTGGCAGGTGACCCTCTTGTGCCCTCACTCACCAGAACAAATGGACCTACTGCTTTTCAGTCAGCAGATCACAAAAGCTGAGATCTGGTGAGGGTAGATGTCTTGATCAGGCAAAACCGCAGGGGTGCGTCCAGCTTGTGACCAGCATAGCCAGATGGATCCAGAATACTCAGAAAAATACAAAGGAAAATTCCATAGTGCAGACTGCAGTAAAATCAATTTATTGCGCATGAACTGCTACATGACGTCATTTCCGGTCTGTCACAGCTGTTGTCGTCACATCCGCTGGCGGTGGTTACGAGGTGGAAAGCATGCCAGTCACAGCATGATCTTTGGTGATTGATCCCTATATGCTGTTTTCCATCTGATTGCTTGTAAGTAGAAGTTCATGTGCAATAAATTGATTTTACTACAGTCTGCACTATGGAATTTTCCTTTGTATGTTTCTGAGTATTCTGGATCCATCTGACTATGCTGGTCACAAGCTGGGCACACCCCTGCAGTTTTGCCTGATCAAGACATCTACCCTCACCAGACCTAATTTTTTATGATCTGCTAACTGTAAAGCAGTAGGTCCATTTGTTCTGGTGAGTGAGGGTACAAGAGGGTCACCTGCCACTGGTCCCTATTGAGCACAGTTTTTGTATGGAGCACTGAAGAGCACTTTATGCACATTGTCACTTTCATATAGATTGAGGGGACATTGCTATTGCACAATTTTTTGGACTCTTATGGACATTTATGTTATGCGGTTTGATATAATTATTTGTGGATGTTTGCTATATTATCTGGGTTGGCGCTGTTTAATGTGAGAGTTAATCATCTGAGCAGGTAATTTCCTGAATACAGCAACCCCCAGTCTTTAGTGTGTTTATCGTTAACAGCATTATTGTGTGTATAACTCAGTTTATTAATTTTAATTGGTCACTTTGAGTATAACACTTCCACAGCGCAAATTTTTTCAGTTCAATATATCTTACAGGAACGCCATACTAAATTGATGGAAATATGATGGACCTGGATTGAAATCTTAAACTAATAAACTTCAGTCCTTTCTCTCATTTTTTTTTACACTTTTTTTGTAGTATATTGTTTTACGGTTACATGATAGTTTATGGGGTTATATTTGAGATGTGCAAAGAAAGATCACAGAAATACTTAGAAGTATAAATTTAATTAAGTAATGACAGATATATATATATATATATACATACATACATACATACACATATATATAGCAAATGTAATAATATTAGAAAATACAAGGGTTCTTCAAAAAGTTTCCACACTTTTTTATTGTACTGTATTATACATAGAAAAGTGCAGAAACTTTTTGAAGACCCCTCGTATAAAAAGAATATTGAAAGGCATTGTAAAGTTTAATTTTTTTCACTATAAAAAGAACATACATGTTACACTTACCTGCTCTGTTGCAGTGGATTTGCACAGAGCAGCCCGGATCCTCCTCTTCTCAGGTCCCTCTTCTGTGGCCCCTTCCTCCTGTTCAATGCCCCCACAGCAAGCAGCTTGCTATGGGGGCACCCAAGCCGAATTACAGCTCCCTGTGTCCATTCAGATACTGAGCCCTGACCCGGCCCGCCCCTTTCTCCCCTGTAGTATATAGGACTTGTGTGTAAGGACATGGCAAACTCCCGGCCAACTCCCCTTGCAAGCACCATAACCTTTTAAGGACATGGTCAGTTTGTAATGACATTCCTTTTGTATGAAGTCAGCTAAGGTAACTAGGCTTTGGAAGCTTTATTAGATATTGTGAGACAACTTTAATAAGGAAATATTAAATGACCCCATCATATATTAAGGAAGATGTAACTCCAGATTTCGGCTAGGTACCCTACATCATCTTTTCCTTTTCTTTTCCTCTCTAGGCTTTTTTGTTCCTATATTTTCCTTTACCCTAAACATACTTGAGGTAACTAGAAATGACAGGCAACTTATGGCTGGTAATCTTGAGCCTGCATGTCGTATCTGTCTTAGTACGGTAATTTTTCAACCACCTCACAATGATTCAGACATATATGTCATAATGGTCTCTAATGGACATTGATGGCTCCCTCAATATATAGTTGTGCTCATAAGTTTACATACCCTGGCAGAATTTATGATTTCTTGGCTATTTTTCAGAGAATATGAATGAGAACACAAAAACATTTCTTTCACTCATGGCTAGTATTTGTCTGAAGCCATTTATTATCAATCAACTGTGTTTACTTGTTTTAAATCATAATGACAACAGAAACTACCCAAATGACCCTGATCAAAAGTTTACATACCCTGGTGATTTTGGTCTGATAACATGCACACAACTTGACACAAAGGGGTTTGAATGGCTATTTAGGTAACCATCCTCACCTGTGATCTGTTTACTTGTAATTAGTGTATGTGTATAAAAGGTCAATGAGTTTCTGGACTCCTGACAGACCCTTGCACTGACGTTTCGGGATTCTGAGTCATGGGGAAAGCAAAAGAACTGTCAAAGGATCTGTGGTAAAAGGTATTTGAAGTGTATAAAACAGGAAAGGGATATAAAAAGATATCCAAGGAATTGAGAATGCAAATCAGCAGTGTTCAAACTCTAATCAAGAAGTGGAAAATGAGGGATTCTGTTGAAACCAAGCAACGGTCAGGTATAACAACTACAATTTCAGCCACAACTGCCAGGAAAATTGTTTGGGATGCAAAGAAAACCCACAAATAACTTCAGGACTGTCTGAAAACATGTGGTGTGGTTGTTTCAAGATGTACAATAAGGAGGCACTTGAAAATGGGCTGCATGGTCGAGTCGGCAGAAGAAAGCCATTACTACGCAAATGCCACAAAGTATTCAGTTTACAATACACCAAACAGCACAGAGACAGGCCTCAAAGCTTCTGGCATTTGGAGAGATGAGACCAAAATTTAGCTTTTTGGCCACAACCATGAACTTTACATTTGGAGAGGAGTCAACAAGACCTGTGAAACAAGGAGGTGGATCACTGATGTTTTGGGGATGTGTGAGCTACAAAGGCACAGGAAATTTGGTCAAAATTGATGGCAAGATGAGTGCAGTATGTTATCAAAAAATACTGGAGGAACATTTGCATTCATCAGCCAGGAAGCTGCGCATGGGACGTAATTGGACATTCCAACATGACAATGATCCAAAACACAAGGCCAAGTCAACCTGTCATTGGCTACAGCAGAATAAGGTGAAGGTTCTGGAGTGGCCATCTCAGTCTCCTGACCTCAATATCATTGAGCCACTCTGGGGAGATCTCAAACGTGCAGTTAATGCAAGACAGCCCGAGAATTTCCAGGAACTGGAGGCCTTTTGCCTAGAGGAATGGGCAGCTTTACCATCTGAGAAGATAACGAGCCTCATCCACAAATACCACAAAATACTTCAAGCTGTCATTGATGTTAAATGGGGCAATACACGGTATTAAGAACTGGGGTATGTAAACATTTGATCAGGGTCATTTGGGTAGTTTCTGTTGTTATTATGATTTAAAAAGAGTAAACACAGTTGACTGATAATACATAAACTGTAGATATCAATTGGCTTTGGTCCTGCTGATCCTCTTGTGTTAACCTCTGACCCTTTAATGTTTGTATGTGTATTCTTGATACTAGATTCTAAATGAGCAATAAAACCTCCATTTAAAAACACTTTTCACTCCACACTCCCACTTGCCAGTTTGGGTACTGACTAGTCCTGCCCAGCCTCTCTATTTGCCAGTCTCTCATCGGTCATGTCACCACGCTTCTTGTAGATGTCATTGCGTACAATGCTTGGCCAGTGGCTATTGCTGGTTCTGCATTTTACATGGCAAGGTTGATTTATCTAAAGGGACATGATTAAAGAAGGAATGGAGCCTCAGCTGCCACAGGACCATGAAGCAAGATAGGTTTTACTCTTTTACATAATGCTCAGTCTAAAGAAAACAAGAAACATTTTCTGCATCATCTGGTGGATGGGAGGGGCACAACATTTAAAATGTAATGAGTACCTGAAATTCTGCCTCAACACATCTGATCAACAGAAGTTTTAACATTGGTAGTTTTAAAGCAACTCTGAAGCCACAACTTTTATTTTAAGCTTTGGATGGAGTACAGGAATAGTTAGAACCCCTGTTAAGTTGTAATTTCTGTCTGTATCTGGTCTTGGGAGATTTACACACTCTATGGGCTTAATTTACTAAAGAAAAAAGGCTATTCCCTCTGCAAGGGAATGTAAACTTTTCAAGGGAATTTTCGCTTAGCTTAGTAAATGTGGTGGAAATTCATTTTACAAAGAATTCCCAATCATGTACAAAGGAAATGTCTTTTTGCTTGTATATGATTGGATGATGCTAGCCAGCAGAGCTTCATCTCATCAAGTAAGCGAAGGGGTAATTCCCTTGCAAAGTGAACAGCCTATTTCTCTTTAGTAAATCAATCCTCAATGTGTCTAGGTAACCACACTCACTGGGATGAATAAATGAACACATTTTGAGTTGTTACTAGAACAGAAATAATAGGCATACCATACAAAGGGAACAATTGTTCCAATGACAACTGTTGAAGGTTAGGGGGTAGGGGTTCTCTCATATGGAGAGATTTCCTCTCACTTCATGTTGTGTCTACAGGACAGAAACAGAAGGGGAATTTCCCAGGTGAGACGTACAACCCCAATTTAAAAAAAAGTTGGGACGCTGTGTATAATCTACATAAAAACAGAATGCAATGATTGGCAAATCTCAAACCCATATTTTATTCACAATAGAAAACAGATCAAATGTTTAAACTGAGAAAATATAACATTTTAAGAAAAAAATAAGGTAATTTTGAAATTCATGGCAGCAACAAGTCTCAAAAAAGTTGGGAGAGGCCAACAAAATGCTGGAAAAGTAAGTGGTACTAACAAGGAAGAGCTGGAAGAACATTTTTCAATGTATTAGGTTAATTGAGAAGGTCAGTATTGTGTATAAAAATAGCATCTTAGAGAGTCAGAGTGTCTCAGAAGTAAAGATGGGCAGAGGTTCAACAATCTGTGAAAATCTTCATCTAAAAATGGTCGAATAAGTTCAGAATAATGTTCCTCAATGTAAAATTGCAAAGACTTTAAATATATCATCATATACAGTACATATCATCAAAAGATTCAGAGAATCTGCAGGAATCTTTTGCGCAAGGGACAAGGCAGAAATACAATATTGGATGCTCACGATCTTTAGGCCGTCAGATGGCACTGCATTAAAAAAAGGCATGATTCTGTAATAAAGTTTATTCAAAGTGAAAAAAAGTATATAATAAATCACTTACTCAAGGAAAAAAAAAATGGGTTGCTGCTGCTTTAAATAGTCTATGGACTCTTATAGCATATACATTAAAACTTTGGTTTGAGAGTAACTTGGTTTGCGAGCATTTTGCAAGACAAGAAACATTTTTTAACAAGTGTTGACTTGATATACAAGCGATGTCTTCATATACAAGTAGTGTCACGTCACAACTGAGTATAAAAGAGAAGAGAGGCGCCTCAAAGTGTAGCAATATGGTTACATTTAATGAAGGTAAAACATTTAGCAACTCACATGGCTGATGATTAAAACAAGTACATCTAAGCATCAGGCATCTGGGGTAAAAACGTCCACATGGACCATCCTCCGCACCGCCATCAACATCATCCCTTCCACACTGCACTCCAGGAGCGCTTCAAGCCTCACTTTCAGATCGCTCTACTGCAGGGTAGTCTTCCCGGTCACGATTGCAGACTGACAGTGGTGAGAGCTAAAGGTGCGGAGGATGGTCTATGTGGACAGCTTTACCCCGGATGCCTGAATACAAAGATGTGCCTCTTTTAATCATCAACCATGTGAGTTTGATTAAATGTAACCATATTGCTACACTTAGAGGCACCTCTCTTCTCTTATACTCTGTAGCTGCTGCTGGATTTTGCTTCTAATCCCCTTGGGGAGGTTGCCATTTGTGGATGGACATTTTATGGTTACACAACCTATCACATTGCAATAAGAATTTTATATGGACTATAAACTGAAGGACTTATGAATAAATGGTTGTGGAACGAACCATCTGAGTTTCCATTATTTCTTATGGGGAAATTTGCTTTGATATAAGTGCTTTGGATTACAAGCATGTTTCCGGAATGAATTATGCTCGCAATCCAAAGTTTTACTGTAATACGTTGGTTGTTATAAAAGCTGCGCTTACCCTTTTTTATGTAGAAGTGCAAAAAATGTATACAAGGTGAAATCAATACATATGTGTGACCAATGCAAATAAAGTGCCACTGGTGCAAATAAAGTGCATCTAAATATTAGAAAGATGCAAAAATTAGATCAAGAAAGTGCATAAACGTCCATAAAAAATACATAAAGTCCCAATAGTGACTGTGCAGCTGTTTCTATCCTTATAAAAATGCTTTCAACCAGTGCTCCGTGCATCCATAGATACTCCACATCAAATCACCATCTGTGGCCCCACCAGGATATGAACTCACCCGCCACTGTAGACCCCCTGAGTGTACACTGAGGTGAGTCAAACAAGCTTCAGATTACTGCTACATTGCCAACCAGGAACAGTAGATTCACATCTCAGTGCAACGGAAAGGAAAATACCATGGAGAGCATCATAGCATAACTATATATATTTATATTCTTAAAAGCCAAAACATACAATAATAAATCCACTCACAAGAGGGTGCCCGATTCCACAACAGGGATGATCTGCCAGTTAACAAAAAAGGCCGCTGCTGCTCTGTGGTTCCCTGGAGCCAGCGTGCGTTCCACTAGGCGTGATATGGTATCAGAAATCCCCACCCCTATGCGTTTTGTCACATCCAGCACTGTATTTGCATTGGTCACACTTTATATGTATTTATTTAATTTAGTATACATATTTTGCACTTCTACATAGAAAGCTTTTATAACAACTAAAATGATTCTGTAATTGACATTGCTTCATGGGCTCAGGAATACTTCCAAGAATCAATGTCTGTGAGCACAGGTCACCATGCCATCCGAAAATGTAAAAAGTTAAAGCTCTATCTGTTCTGTGGTTGGACAAATCGAAATTTGACATTCTTGCGGCAACCATGGGTGATACGTCTTCCGGACTAAAGAGAAGAGGGAACTTCCGGCACTCGGGTCAAAAGTCTGTATCTCGGATGTTATTGGGGGTGGGGCATTAGTGCGTATGGAATGGGCAGCTTGTACATCAGGAAAGGCACCATCAATGCTGAAAAGATATATCCAGAGCAGCAGATGCTTTCTATCCAAATTATGTCTTTTTCAGGGAAGGCCTTGAACATTTCAGCAGAACAGTGCTAAACCGCATGCTGAATCTATGACAACAGCATGGCTTCCTCAGTTCCCGGATGTTTACAGAGAGAGAGAGAATGCTGCACTGTGGTAAACATGGCCATTTCACAAGTTTTTTAAGATGTCATGCTGCCAATTTCAATTTTTTTTTCTTATAATAGTACATTTTCTCAGTTTAAACATTTGATATATTTTCTAGTGTAAATAAAATATGAAGTTATTAGATTTGCAAGTCACTGCATTCTGTTTTATGTATATTTTACACAGTGTCCCAACTTTTTTGGAATTGGGGTTGTAAATGGCAAAAAAAAAACCCATTACTATTCTTTATCCAAAATGACTTTGAGTAAACTTGAAAGCACTGTTTTGCACTGCAATGGTTAATAGCTTCCTTTGTGTAGGGGATAGGCAAAACCGTTTTAGTTACCTGATCCTCCACCCCTATGTTTCGGCAGTGGATTGTCCCTCAACATCATCACAATCAATGCAGGGCTATGTACCCTGCTTTGGTCTTGATGATGTCAGGACCTGTGACCGCTGGAGCTTGGGTGAGAAGAAGTGGCAAGCACCGGTCTAGTTGCAGAGAGGAACCTAGGATTGGGCAAGTAAATCGTATTTGTTTTTTTTTCACTAGAACAAAAAGGGCAACATTTGCAGTGCAGGCACGGTCCCTCTGTTAGGGATCATTTTTTAGCTGCCCAGAGTTTGGCCAGCAGTAATATCATATCTATGAAAACAGGAAACACATAGACCAGACAGGCTGGGAAACCGATAAGATCTATATACTCTTGGTAAAGAAAAGCTGGAACCAGCGGTAAATGGCCATGTTCCACAGGTTCCTCTGATTTGTAAAATAGGCAATATTCCCGCGCTAGGAATAATAATCTAAAGTGAGGGACTGCTGCCTTCCAGGGACTCCCTCCTTGGAGGGAAGGGTTAATAACAGGTAATACAGGAATGGCGCTGTCTCCAATGTATTTAAAACATAAGGAGGCTATGTAGATGGTGGGTTATGGATTTCAACACACTCTCCTTCTTAAAAAACGTTATATAGAATTTATAAATAATTTTTGATGTCAAGATTATAAATTATACCACACTTACTTCACTACAACTGATCTGATATAAAACTCAACTGAGACTGTTTTAGGATATGATCAGAACCACCCTCTCCTTATTGCAAATGACCCCACCTAAAAATGATACTAGTGAACAAAAAGTGCCTCGTGCACAGTGCATAAGGAGACGGTCAGGGAACTGTCTGTGTTGGCTGCAGTGGAAGCTTTATGGTGTTGTGGTGGCAGAAAAGCTAATTTTCTTGTTAACAGAGCATTGGCGCCAAGATTACTCCACTAAGTATCAAGCAGTGGAACTTCTTGACAGAATCCTTTGTCATGTGAGTGGAGGATGGCAAGAGTGGAGTAGACTGAGCTCTGCCACCACTACCTACCGAGTGGAGGAGTCATGAGGAATGTTACATGGTGACAGGAAGGAGTGAGCTGATCACAGGATATAAAGACCCCATTTGCCCAAGGCGTACTACCCCTGTAGGGGTGTGGAGAATCTGGTAAGTGGGGACTCGCAAGGGGGAGCAATAGTGGAAGTCACCCTTTTTCACAGCTGGACACAAGAGGAGCACTAAAGTCACCTTATTGTATATACCTTTTGGACTATTATCATTGATTTTTCATCTGAAAGTTTTTTATGGCATAAACAAAAACTTTATATGACAAAATACACAGAACACACAATTTGAAGGAGTTTCTTTATATTTTTATTTTTATTTATTTTTTGGTTAAAAATGGAGAGCCTTTTTTGAACACATTTTTCTGGGTGGTATGGTAATTTTTATAAATTTTTTTATTCATATACGGATTTTTTATTCATATACGGATTTTATGGACCGATATTCACCACTTATGCACTGTGCACGAGGCACTTTTTTGTTCACTATAAAGTATCATTTCTATGTGGGGTCATTTGCAATAAGGAGAGGGTGGTTCTGATCACATCCTAAAACAGTCTCAGTTGAGTTTTATATAATCAGTTGTAGTGAAGTAAGTGTGGTATAATTTATAATCTTGACATCAAAAATTATTTATAAATTCTATGTTCTACGTTTTTTAAGAAGGAGAGTGTGTTGAAATCCATAACCCACCATCTACATAGCCTCCTCTGATTTGTACTCTACAGAAACAACTGACTTTTCTTGTATCATTTTATGACTGACAAAACAACAATCCCCTATTGATCAAATGAACAGAGATAGCTGCCTCAGGTTATCGGAATTACCTTTGTCACCAAAACATTGAGGGGATCTTCTTGTTCCTCAACATTCACACTCAGACAGGAGGACAACCTGTCAATACTCTCCAGGAGCTTTTTCTCACAGCTAAAACTTCTTTGTTCAGCCTTTTCTCTTTCCATCAAGTGTAACCTGTAGATGGTGGACACATTGAGAATTATCCTTGTATCATTTAAGACAGCTTTATACCTCAGGTATATGTCCAGCCATTACCCACATTTACCACCAAACCTCCTTCTCCCCCTGTAGAGCATGTCCCAGCATGCATTTTTTATCTTGTTCCTGTAGCAAAAAACAGCTTGTATTACTTCTGTGCCCTCATAAGGCTTGTACAATTCTTGCAGGAAAAGCTACTGGGAGGTCAGTTTCTACTGACATTATCATGCCCCTCCTCCCTTTACTACATCTACTACACACAATGCGGGCAGACTCTTGGTAGGCAAGGCAGCAGGATGTTTTTTGCTATAAAAGTAATTAAAGTGGCTGTAAACCCTTACATATGGCCACTGAAGTGACAAGCCTCAGGTGATACAGAGAGATTAAACAAATCATCCTACATAAGTTGTACCTGTTTAACAGCAGCTCTCTCTTCTCTACAGCTGTTCAAAGTACACAGATCAAAGGCTATTTCTCAGCTACAGAAGGCAGGGGGCAGGGATCTGATGTCACACACACTGCAAAGCGTAGGAGCAGGGAGTTAAGTGTAATCGGAGACCTGAGCAGGGGGAATGGGCACATGGGAAACATGCACAGCTGAGGCTGTCAATCACCTCCTGTGTGCTGGAAGGGGTGTGTGACCAACTCCCTGGATTATCTGGAGTAGGCATGGGTACTGTGATGTTTCAGGAAACTACTGTATGTACAGCACACTGCCAGCCCCTTCTACCAGCCATGATCTGCTTGCATTAAATGGAGAAGCAAAGACCCAGTGGTGACATCACTGGGTCTAATATAAGGTACATAACAAGAATGAAAAGGTTTTTATTTAAAAATATAATTAGCATGTCGATAAGGGGGAAAAGAAGGAACCACGGGTAGCAGATTAAACTGCAGCTTTAGGGTAATCACATTCAGGTAGAACTCTGAAATAGGCATCAGTGTTTTTAGTGCGGCGTGCAACCCTCTATTGGCGGTTCATAGTGGTTGAAAATTTTAAACTGAATAAGGTTCTATTGTTGATGAAAGATACACTTTCTTATGGATTTTGCAGCTCAGAACTTCAGCAAATGTTATTGCCCCTTTCGCTCAGGTAACATTTTATAAATTGCAACTGTTACTGAAAAGTCAATTACTGAAATTCTATACATTTAAGGATACATTGGGATTAAGATGTGGCCCTCAGCGGGCATAAAAGAACCCCTTGAAGATTAATTCCATTCAATTCGGCTCACTGATTTCTTTGAGTCTGACAAGCTTGTTGTAAAGCTTGAATAAATGCATGACATGTAAAAATAAATATAAGTATCTTTTTTTTAAAATACAATTTCAGTATAAACCCAGCTAGTCTTCAAACTGCCCCTTGCCTCCTTACAACACTTATGCTAACTAACCTGTTTAAAAAAGACATGTATACGTTACCCATTTTCAGCCCGATACAGTCTGGTCATGTAGTCCCCTATATCAACCAACAGAGGCTGCAGAGGAGAGGAGCGAGTGCTCAATAAGATGGGAAATCAAGGAGCAGTGACCCATAGGCTCCCATGCCCCAGCTGTTGTTGGTGCTCCCACCTCTCCCCTGCAGCTGCTGCAGGCTGACACACAAGAGCCGGATCATGTGACTGGAGTGTCCTGAAAATAGGTATGTATATACATCTTACTTACACAGGTATGTCAGCATAGGTGTGTATCCCTAAAAGGCAGACCATGGGCTCCAGTGACTTTGCCTATACTTATATGATGTTATCAGTCTGTTGCAGGCAGGGGAAAGACCTTTCTCTAGCCACCTCTCACCCAGTAATTATTGACACTTTATATTGCGACTTTCTAGCAAATCACAAGATGAGCAGCTACAGCAGGGGGGCTGATCTGTGTAAAATATTTGTGAACACAGCCTAGAAATCTACAAGCATAATCAAATATAGCAGATGATAGGTCCACTTTAAAAAGATTATAGGTTCCCTTTAAGCAGATCTGTTACAAATAAATTGTGTAAATCTTATAGAGCATTTGGAAAACTGAAACAGCTTGGTATGTCCTTTATAGGGTTCTATCTAGACCATGGCATGCAGGATACACTTCTGGGGTTCTCTACTTTACGCCCCCAGTCTTTTTTTTTTATCTCTTTAACATTATATGTATTGAGGATTTTAAGATGCAACAAGAATAAAGTGATGGTGTACAGTTACACAAACCGAAGAACAATAAAGTACAATTACAAAAACAGAAGAAAAATAAACTGGGCAGGATCCTCACAATCTCCAACAAGCGCAATGTATGCACTTATGTCTATGGAAATTCTGGGCATGTGTCACAGGGTATTGTAAATGGAAGGGATTAAAAATGTCTCTAAAAAACAAACAAACCTATATATACAATCAATAAACATGCGCCCAGTCTTTTTGTAGTAACTGTTGACAGACAAAAGTTCTTCCTGAACTGGGGTTGTGAGATTTGGTTTTTAGATTTTCATTCTACCACCTACACTAGGAACTATATTCCCTTCAGAATTATTAAGAACTATGTTTAATAGATCACTTAGTAAATCAAAGCATGTGGATTTTGTGGTTTCTATGTTCCTGAACACAATGTATACCTCTTTTTTCAATAGCTTTAAGACAATCAATTAACAATAACAGAATACATTTCATGGACAATATTCTTTTGGAACATTTATTACGGGTATTTATATAGCACCGACAATTTACGCAGCACTATATATATATATATATATATATATATTACATATATATACATACACACACACTCACACACACACACAGTATCTCACAAAATTGAGTACACCCCTCACATTTATGTAAATATTTTATTATATCTTTTCATGTGACAACACTAAATAAATTACACTTTGCTACAATGTAAAGTAGTGAGTGTACAGCTTGTATAACAGTGTAAATTTGGTGTCCCCTCAAAATAACTCAACACACAGCCATTAATGTCTAAACTGCTGACAACAAAAGTGAGTACACCCCTAAGTTAAAATTTCCAAATTGGGCCCAATTAGCCATTTTCCCTCCCCGGTGTCATGTGACTCATTAGTGTTAGAAGGTCTCAGATGTGAATGGGGAGTAGGTGTTTTAAATTTGATGTTATCGCTCTCACTCTCTCATACTGGTCACTGGAAGTTCAACATGGCACCTCATGGCAAAGGACTCTCTGAGGATCTGATAAAAAGAAATGTTGCTCTACATAAAGATAGCCCAGGCTATAAGAAGATTGCCAAGAGCCTGAAACTGAGCTGCAGCATGGTGGCCAAGACCATACAGCGGTTTAACAGGACAGGTTCCACTCAGAACAGGCCTTGCCATGGTCAACCAAAAAAGTTGAGTGTGCATGCTCAGCGTCATATCCAGAGGTTGTCTTTGGGAAATAGACCTATGAGTGTTGCCAGCATTGCTGCAAAGGTTGAAGGGGTGGGGGGGTCAGCCTGTCAGTGCTCAGACCATATGCCGCACACTGCATCATATTGGTCAGCATGGCTGTCATCCCAGAAGGAAATCTCTTCTAAAGATGATGCACAAGAAAGCCAGCAAACAGTTTGCTGAAGACAATCAGACTAAGGACATGGATTACTGGAACCATGTTCTGTGGTCTGATGAAACCAAGATAAACATATTTGGTTCAGATGGTGTCTAGCATGTGTGGCGGCAACCAGGTGAGGAGTACAAAGACAAATGTGTCTTGCCTACAGTCAAGCATGGTGGTGGGAGTGTCATGGTCTGGGGCTGCATGAGTGCTGCCGGCACGGGGGAGCTACAGTTCATTGAGGGAATCATGAATGCCAACATGTACTGCAACATACTGAAGCAGAGCATGATCCCTTCCCTTCAGAGACTGGACCGCAGGGCAGTATTCCAACATGATAATGACTCCAAACACACCTCCAAGATGACCACTGCCTTGCTAAAGAAGCCGAGGGTAAATGTGATGGACTGGCCAAGCATGTCTCCAGACCTAAACCCTATTGAGCATCTGTGGGGCATCCTCAAACGGAAGGTGGAGGAGAGCAAGGTATCTAACATCCACCAGCTCAGTGATGTTGTCATAGAGTAGTGGAAGAGGACTCCAGTGGCAACCTGTATAGCTCTGGTGAACTCCATGCCCAAGAGGGTTAAGGCAGTGCTGGAAAATAATGGTGGCCGCACAAAATATTGACACTTTGGACCCAATTTGGACATTTTCACTTAGGGGTGTACTCACTTTTGTTGCCAGTGGTTTAGACATGAATGGCTGTGCGTTGAGTTATTTTGAGTTGACAGCAAATTTACACTGTTATACAAGCTGTACACTCACTACTTTACATTGTAGCAAAGTGTCATTTCTTCAGTGTTGTCACATGAAAGGATATAATAAAATATTTACTTTTGTGAGATACTGTAAGAACAGAGTACCTAATCAACCTACTGACATCCATTTATAACCAAAGGATCCGATTTCAGGTGCATTTGTATGTTTATGTTCTACCCACCTTACTCTATTCTCTAGTTCCGTTTTCCTTTCATTTAGCTCCTTATTCTCTCTCCTCAAGGTATATATCTCAGCATTTACTTCAGCCTTCCCGCTGGTCACATGACTCAGTTCCTTTATGTGGTCTTTCAGGGATTTGATCTTAGAAGCCTGAAGGGCATTCTTCTCCTTGAAGCCTTCTAATTCTTCTTTAAGTTCTTTCATAAAGGCATCCTTAGTAGACAATTTATCCTTCAGATCAGATACCTATAAAGGGTAGAATTGTACACAGTCATCATACTGTATATGATGTATTTTAAACTGCATCAGTCAGCTACACAAATTGGAGAAGGTGGCTGGCAAAATAATGGGTTGAGACCAGTGGCGGCTGGTGAAATTTTAGGATGGGGGGCACCAGATCTCGCCCTGTATTTTGACCCCTCCCACTTCTCATAAGCCCCACCCCTTATAGTTTCCACCCCTTGTGTCAGGAGTATACAGTCCAGCATCACCAGATAGGGTATACAGCATCACCAGATAGTGGTATTCAGCATCACCAGATAGGAGTATACTGAGTCACCAGATAGGAGTATACAGAGTCACCAGATAGGAGTATACAGAGCCACCAGATCACAGTATACACTCACAGAGTCACCATATAGCAGTATACAGAGTCACCAGATAGGGGTATACAGAATCACCATATAGCAGTATACAGAGTCACCAGATAGGGGTATACAGAATCACCATATAGCAGTATAAAGAGCCCCATATAGCAGTATACAGAGCCCCAGATAGGGTATACAGGGTCCCAGATAGGGTATACAGGGTCCCAGATAGGGGCTTGCGGCACCCCCCCCTAAGTTGGGACAAGTCCCGCACTTACCCCATCTAATAGGCAGGCTGGCAGTGTGCAGAGATCGGCATGTGGAGAGCATGCTGACAGTGTGCAGAGGCAGCGCTTGCGGAGAGCGGGCTGGAGCCTGGCTGGCAGTGGACTGTCCTCCTCTGCTCGTGGACGGTCTGCTCGGAAGTCCCGGCGGAGTGCTGTGCCTGCGTGAGTAATCGTGCAGCCAGCACGTCCGCCATAGTCTCGCCCCTGCCCACAGCATCCAATGACAGAGAGTCATTGGCTCTGATGGCTCAGGGGGCAGCCAATCAGACTATTTGTGTGCGCCTGTTCAGCGCACACACACAGTCTTTTATGACTGACCAATCGGCTCAATACTTGCCGTCAGCTGAGGAGCCGAGGAAAAAAAAAGAAAGAAAAGTCAATAAACCGGCGGCTCCTGCAGGGTGGCCTGACCGACATTTTCTTTTTTTCCCTTCTCAGTGACAGGGAGACGGGCGCCCCTTATACACCAGCCGCCGCTGGTTGAGACACTCTTATACAAACCGTCAGCATTTTTACATGGATGGGTAAATTGAGCATTTCAACTGAAGAACGTAGCACCTCAAGAACAAGATTATGATAAAGCTTTGTAGTCTTTGTTGCTACTTAAAGTGATTGTAAATGTTTTTTTGTTTTTTTTCTTAATAGCAAACATGCCATGCTTACCTGTTCTGTGCAAGGGTTTTGCACAGAGTGGCCCCAATCCTCCTTTTCTTGGGTGCTCCGGAGGCACTCCTGGCTCCTCCTCTTCATCGGTGCCACCACTGAGAGCCAATTTCCATGGGGGCACCCATGCGGGCGAGCTCTTGAGTCCTGCTGCTGCGTTCATTGACACAGACAGCAGGACTCGGCCCCACCCCTGGCTTCCATGTCACTGACAGCAGCGGGAGCCAATGGCTCGTGCTCCTATCAATCTATCCAATGAGGACCCAAGACAGAGGCTGGAGCTGCTGGGATTGTGCTCATTGCAGGAACGGTTAAGTTCAGGTAAGAAAAAGGGGGGCAGCTGCAGCACAGAAGGTTTTTCACCTTGATGCATACAATGCATTAACCACTTCCTTACTGGGCACTTAAACCCCCCTCCTGCCCGGACCAAAAAAAGAGCAACAATTTTGAAAAAAAAAAGATATTTTTTACTTTTTGCTATAATAAATATCCAAAAATAAAAAAACAAATTTATTCATCAGTTTTGGCTGATATATATTCTTCTACATATTTTTGGTTAAAAAAATCGCAATCGGCGTTTATTGATTGGGTTGCGCAAAAGTTATAGCGCCTACAAACTATGGAGATTGATTTATGGCGTTTTTATTATTATTTTTTTTTTTTTTACTGGTAATGGCGGCGATCTGCGATTTTTATCGGTACTGCGATATCGGGGCGGACATGTCGGACGTTTTTGACACTTTTTTGGGACCAATGACATTTATACAGCGATCAGAAATTTAAATGTCCACTGATTACTGTATAAATGTCATTGGAAGTGAAGGGGTTAACCTGCAGGGGGCAGTGAAGGGGTTAACAATGTTCCCTGGGTGTGTTCTAACTGTGGGGGGGTGGGGTTGACAGGGGCATGACAGATCTAACTGATCCCAGTGACAGGGATCAGTAGATCTGGCCTGCCCCCCCTCACAGAACGGGGAACCGCCGTGTTTACTTTGGCGGTTCCCTGTTCCTCCTCTCTGTAAGGAGATCGCGGGTCTCCGGCGGACATCGGGTCCGCCTGACCCGCGGGCACGCTCCCGCAGCGTGCGGCGGCACGTGCACGCGCCGCTCGCGCCCGCGGGAGCGCGCCCAGCACGAGCCGAATGGGAGGACGTCAATAGACGTCCTCCCGGCATTTTAGAGCCGCGCTGTAGCCGTCATCCGGCTATAGCGCGGATAGGAGGTGGTTAAAGTGATTGTAAAGGCTTGCATGTTATATTGTTATACTATATACTATATTGTTATACTTGCCTCCTCTGTGCAGTTGGATTTACACAGAGCAGCCCGGATCCTCCTCTTCGCAGGTCCCTCTTTGCTGCTCGTGGCCCCTCCCTCCTTCAAGTGTCCCCTCAGCTAGCAGCTCTCTATGGGGGCACCTAAACCGAGTCAAAGCTCTGTGTATCCATTCAGACACAGAGCCCAGACCTGGCCCTGCCCCTCTCTCCCCTGATTGGCTGACAGACTTTGATTGACAGCCGCGGGAACAAATCGCCCAGTGCTGTGTCTCAGCCAATCAGGAGGAGTGTACTGAATGGCTGAGGGGAATGTGGACATCGCTGGAGAGAGAAGGGAATCAGGGTAAATATTAGGGGGTGCTCGGGAGGCTGCTAAACACAAAAGGTTTTTTCTCTTAATGCATAGAATGTATTAAGAGATAAAACCTTCTGCCTTCACAACCCCTTTGAGGTAAAAAACCTTGAGTCTTTACAACTCCTTTAAGGCTCGGTTCACATATATGTGAATTGGATGCATTTTCAACTGCATGCAATTCATATAACATGTCAATCGGACCAGCTTTCAATGGAGCCTGTTCACACATGTGCGGGCCAGCCGTGGTGCAATTTTAAAAAGGGTCCTGTGCGATTTTTGTTCTGATTCAGTTGCAAATTTTTGAACCGGTGAACTGAACCACACCGGACTCCCGCACTGAAACCACAGGTGCATATATGTGAACGGAGCCTTAAAGTGGATGTAAACCCTCACATATACCCAGTGAAGTGAACAGCCTCAGATGATACACAGAGATGAAACAAATCTCCCTAGATTTTACATGTGTATCTTCTGTCTTCAGCTTTATATATATTCTTTAGAAAGTGCACACCTTGTTAGAGATTTTCTCTTCCTGTTCAGCACTGGGAGTGGATATTTGGCATACAGCCAAGACAGCTGATTGGAGGAAAGGCACACACACACCCCCACTCCACATAGGCAGAGACCTGCAGAGCTGTGCTGTGACAAGTCAAGCTCTCTGCTAATCTATTTATAGCAACCTCCTACGACACAAACTTCAGCCTGCTTTTATCTTGGTTGATGGTTAGTTATCATGCTGATGACAGAGCAACAAAACAGCAAAAAAACACACAGGACTTAGGCCCCTTTCAAGCGGGGTGGATTCACTCGGTGGACTCTGCTAGCTCAGCGGGGGATCGCTCCGTTGATTCCCACTGAGCCGGCGGATGCCAGAACCGTGTCTGCTCACTGTACAGGGATGCACCTGTCAGATCCCCGCTATTCTCTATGAGTAGATCGGATGAAAACTGATAGCATGTCTGTTTTCATTTGACCCCATCCGATCCGCTGGACGGAAGACAAATGTATCGCCACCCGTCTGTTTTCAGCGGATTTGGTTGGATCGGATGGCAGGCCAGTGTAAGTGGACACATATCCACTGACATCTGCCTGCTCATACAAGTCAATGGGTGGCCCGCTTGGATCCGCCTGAAAAACATACAGGCGGAGCTGAGCGGGCCAATCGTGTGAATGGGGCCTTAGAGTTTTGGAGAGAGATAAGAAAACACTGCAGTTATATGTGCTTAGGTCAAATTTCACGAATCAGGTTTACATCCACTATGGATAGTAAAAATCTTAGCAAATCAGCTTCCCAGGATTCCAGGCGCCGCAAACTGTCACATATACTTTGCTGAATGAGAGTTAGCCTTATTGTCATCAAATTGTGTCACCCTATTGAGTTTCTGAAGGACTCCTTTTGACTCAAGTAGAATTTTTGCAACTTAATGTATATGTAAACACAATCAATACAATTTTATATAAATTTTCACATGTTAAAAGGAGAAGTATAGCCAAAGCTCTTTTGGCTATACTTTTGCTGTAGGTCATTGAAGTGCAGTTCGTTCTGCACTCCTGTGACCCCTTTTCAGCTAAATCCCACTGTCGGCTGATGTCGCTCAGCGGGTCCAGGCTCTGGATTGATCTCAACATTACATCTGCTCCAAAACTGGTCAACCTGCGGGGCTGAACATAAGAACAGATTCCCCCATCCAGACTAATAGCATGTATGGATGAATTTCCCTTGCCGGGTTACTGTATTCTGAAAGCTGGCTTCACCAGCAGTCAGAATACTCAAACAAGGCCTGCATCTGATTGGATGCAGTGGCAGTCTCTTTCGAAAAAAGTTGACTGAACAATTATCTTTTGTGAAACAAAACGGTGCTGCAGGGACATACAATCCTTGAATTTCGTCAAATCCAGCAAGAATCTAATAATATTCAAGCAGTGTATGGCCAGCTTTACCTTCTTGAGTAGTGCACAATGATTTAGGAGACCAGCACAATGAGGAAAAGGATGGAGTATGGTGGAAAGGAGGCCACTATCAGCACACATTTATCAGGGAGTTATTTCTGCATTAAATAGTTGTTAAACACATTAATATCCATTAATAAATGTTTTTTGGTGATATAACTAGACATGAGATGAGTGATCCGTTTCATTACAAATCAAAAGTTAGACAAAATTTTCGTTATTCGGATGAATCTGAATCCCTGAATAACAATGATAACGAATTTCAAGGAATCAGAAATAAATTAGAACAAACACAACAAATTCATTTGTATTCATTCCTTTCATTCGTTTGTGACTTCAGAGGGCTTTGTAAGTTCAATAATATGTTGCAAAATATCAAAGTCACAAGCAGGTCGCATCAAAGTCACAAGCAAGTCAATGCAAAGTTGCACTGGAAACATAAGCAATTAATCCGAATCTTTCTAAATAACTTCCGAAAATCAATTTGGAACAACAAACTTAAAACAAGTTCTGAAATGGAATCATTCTAACATAATGATCACAACTAAATTATAACTAAATTAAATGATCAACTTCAAAAATGAATCTGAAACGAAACAAATTTTTCACATCTCTAGATATAACCCTTTCTATTTTCTTATGGCTTTTAAAGCAAAACACAGTTATGGCTTCCTTCATGCACACATTTTACAGCTTCTTTACAGATTCCAAGTTATAGAAACTAACAAAATCTTATTACCTGCAAAAGATTAATTTAATAAAAAAACTTGTTGAATGAAAAGGGAGATG
Source organism: Glandirana rugosa (assembly GCA_018402905.1). NCBI lineage: Eukaryota > Metazoa > Chordata > Amphibia > Anura > Ranidae > Glandirana > Glandirana rugosa. The sequence goes on from BLSH010197664.1 coordinate 2,184,906, forward strand.
AGATAGAACAATCTTAGATTAATGCCAAATGTTACATTGTTGATTTGGGTGGGCGTGGGCTTACAGAGCCCATTACATGATGAAAGCAAGTAAAGATTATGGAAGTAAAAATGACACGCTCATCTCACTTGACATAGTAGAAGAGGCTCTGTTTTGGAACTAGTGGAAGGTCAGGTACACTGTGTTGCTGGAAATTGCTCCTATTATAAGCAGCACGTTGGATAACAAACTCTACATACAATTCAAGGCCATGTCCCTGATTTTCACCTGACCATACCTAGCTATTTCAGTGAATAAACTGACTGTTGTTAAAATTAATACAGAGATATGGAGGCTGGCATTTCTGGCCTCCTTCCAAAATGCTAGTTGCCTGGCTTCAGTAAATTTACTTTTTTAGGCTCAGAACAATCATTCTCAAAAGGCTTATGTATTTTTCTTACAGTTGTGGCACCCTCCTAGTTTAGCAGGCAGCTAGGCAAATTTAATTAGCTCCTCTAAGCAGAGGACCAGGGGTTGATGGGATCGTAAAACCTTCCTCCGGTCTTTACGGTCGGAGGTATAGAGACATAATTAAAATTGTTGTCAGTCAAATAAGTGACTTTATCGATCCATACCAGTCCACTTTTAGTCCCTGTACCGGAACTTAACATACATCTCAAACAATAGGTTGCACGACGAATATTATCCTCGTTAAAGGTCGTTGTGTCACATGGACTGGAAGGTGATCAAGGTTTTGTCTCGGAGAAGATGATACAGTTCACTCTACTCG
>BLSH010197664.1:2204331-2219101 GCA_018402905.1 Glandirana rugosa
CCACATATCGATATACCTCAAGAAACCCCTCACAACACCCGTCATCACCCCCTTCATGTCACCTTAGAGTCTTTCAGGACAACGGTGAAAAAATAATCTTAAGTAGGACCGTTTTTTTGTCGGATAGTGTGAACTCAGCCTAAGAATCAACTCCAGACCTTTTGTCTGCTTAATCAATGAAGAAATAATGGAGTAGCCCACACCTGGCCATGAAACAGCTTTTGATTCAATTGTCCGATTACTTTTGGTCTCTTTGGCTATTCTTAAGAGCTGTAATTCCTAAACCCTTCCTCTGATTTGGATGTACATACCCTCAAATTAAACCCGAGAGTGTGCATTTTCAGCCCATATCCATTATATAACTATAGCTTGAATATGTTTTGGTAAATACCTGGAAAAATGCCTGTGTTCAAATATATATGGACCTAACTGTATATTCTAATAAAAAAGTGGCAACAGGACTTTCTGAGATTCCACTGTACTTCCCCCACTACTGCCCACAACACTCCCCAAAGAACTCCATATAGCTATACACCTGATTAATGATATAGCCCTTCTACACCAACCCTTCAATTTACCCTCTATAGATATTATTTTTTAGCTGCACAGAGATACGCTTTGCTTTTTTTTTTGCAATTGTTCACATGGGGCATTTTAAAGCATGCCCTGTGCAGGGTCATGTTTACTGGCAGGGAGATGCACAGGTTTCGAGGCATTCCTGTGTTGGCACTCCCATTGCTGTCTTTTGGGATGCAGCAGCTGCTCCCAAAGTGACTTTCATGCTTGTGTACCCAAGGTTGTGTTCGGGGCTGTGCACCTGCAGAGATGTCACTTTCGGAGCAGTGGCTTGTCCGTGAAGCTGCTGTGTCCCCATCTGACAGCAATGGGACTGCCAGCACGGGGATGCATGCGACACCTGTGCATCCCTGTGCCAATAAGACACTGCCCACATAGGACACAGATTAAAACTCCCCACGTGAACAAAACCTTTACCTACACAACTTTGGTGTATATTTTTATGCAACTCACATTTTTACAGGTTTTCTGTACCACATTCCCTTTCATGTAATCAATATGGAGATTATTCAATAGATGAGTCATGTGTCACTTATCTAGCTTGAGTATCAAACCTAGAGATGAAGGTACTTGCCACCGTTGGCGGGTAGTGGCAAATTTTTTGGGAGGGCGGCCACCCCCCCCCCCCAGTCAGTCGGGTCACCCGCAAAACACATCCCCTATTTGCTATTATCACGCAACTGGGTCAGCTCAGGGCGCAATGCTAAGGGGGCCGGATACATTGATAGGGGGCGGCGCCCCTGCGACCCTAATGGACTTGCCACCACTGCTTGCCACAATAAATTGTATGGCACCAGTGGCCCATCTGTGCAAAATGTGTGTTGTGTTGAAATGCAGAAGGGTGTTTGACATAGTGACTGTACAGAAGCACCACTAGTCTCCAGCATTTGGGCCCTAAAGTGCCTTAGGAAGGACTTTCATGGTATCGCTCCTTCCAAAGTATATAAAAAAAGAAATAAAAAGTAAAATTAAAAAAAAATAGCTAGATCAAGATTGGATCAAGGTCAGTGCCACGGTTAGTGTTAGGGTAAAGGTAAGGGTCAAAGGTCAGTTTTAGTATATTATGGGTAAGATTTTTTTAAGCATTTTTATATTTGTATCAGTGTCAGTTAGTGTCAGTGTGTTTTAGGAAGGATTTGAGCTTCGGGGTGCAATATATAATGCAATAGGCTGTGCATACCTATGACTAACAGATTTGAATATGCTACACAAATTGAAGCCAAACTCCAGTTTTTAACAGCTTGCCGAGCAGCCGCCGTCAATTTACTGCGGCAGGTTGGCTCCCCTGCGTGAACTGCCATAGCTGTACTGGACTCTATATCCACCGGCGATCGCATTGTACAGAAGCAGAACGGGTATCTGCCGTTGTAAACAAGGCGAATCCCCGTTCTGCCAGATGACATGGCTGAGATCTTCTGTTCCCAGTGATTGGGAACAGTGATCTCAGTCATGTCCCTGGCAGCCTATTCCACCTACAGTTAGAACACACTGGGGGAACACAGTTAACCCCGTGATCGCCCCCTAGAGTTAACCCCTTACCTGCCAGTGTCATTTATACATTGATCAGTGCATTTTTATAGCACTGATCAATGTAATATTGTCACTGGTCCCCAAAAGTGTCAGATTTGTCCGCCGAAATGTCGCACTCCCGCTAAAAAACGTCGTCATTACCAGGAAAAGAAAAATAAATAAATAGAGGTCCCTAAATCAATCTCATAGTTTGTAGATGTGATAAATTTTGCGCAAACCAATTAATATACGCCTATTGTGATTTTTTTTTACCAAGAAGAATATATATTGGCCTAAACTGATGAATACATTTTTTTAATATTTTTTTTTATATGTATTATAACAGAAAGTAAAAGAAAAAATTTTTTTCTTTCAAAATTGTCGGCCTTTTTTGTATATAGCGCAAAAAATAAAAAACGCAGAGGTGATCAAATACCACCAAAAGAAAGATCTATTTGAGAGAAAAAAGGACGTCAATTTTTCTTGGGTACAACGTCGCACGACCGCACAATTATTAGTTAAAGCTACACAGTGCCATATCGCAAATAATGGCCTGGTCAGGAAGTGGGTAAATCCTTCCAGGGCTGAAGTGGTTAAACAGTTACAGCAACAGTTTATTTTCCTTTAGGGATAAAGGTTGTACATAAATTAAAAAAAGCTGATCATTTAATCATTTAAGCACCCTGTAACTCTCTCTTACATTTGCAGGACATCTTGTTCTGTTGAAAAACAACAGACTTACTAGATAGATCACCAGGGCAAATTAACCACTTCAGCCCCGGAAGGATTTCCAGCTTTAGGACCGGAGCCCTTTTTGCGATTCGGCGCTGCGTCGCTTTAACTGACAATTGCGCGGTCGTGCGACGTTGTACCCAAACAAAATTTGCGTCCTTTTTTTCCCACAAATAGAGCTTTCTTTTGGTGGTATTTGATCACCGCTGCGTAATTTCTGATCGCCGCTATAAACAAAAGAAGAGCGACAATTTTGCAAAAAAAACCAAATTTCTTACTTTTTCCTAAAATACAAATCAAAAAATCTGTGTGATCACAGCCCTTCCCCCTCACAGAGCGGAGGTCCGTGTTTACATACACGGACCTCCACTCCTTCTCTCCGGGGGGGCCATCGCGGGTAGCTGGCGGCAATCGAAGCCGCCGCACCCGCTCCCTGGCCCTCCCCGAACACAGTGAGCGCGCGGGCGCGCCTCCGGCGGCGCGCGCGCGCTCACTAAACTCGTTCCCGCAGCCGCCGTCGTATGACGGCGTTTTGCGGGAACGAGCCACTTTGCCGCCGTCAGATGCCGATCGGCGGTCGGCAAGTGGTTAAAAGAAAGAAAGTTTTAATAAGTAAACTGATGCAGCCAACCCATCTAAAAATTGGTAAGCTGCAATATAATAAATGTTTCCTTTTGGGTTTAAAGTGGTTATAAAGGCACTTTTTTTATGTCACAGTAGAGTTCCAGTCGTTTTTAAGTTTATTAAAAGTATAAAAAGTGTATTACTTACCTGAGCCCCATCTCTATCCAGCGATGCTCACCAGTGCCTCGGCCGTCCATGACTCTCCCTCCTGATTGGCTAAGACACAGCAACAGCAGCATTGGCTCCTGCTGCTGTCAATCAAAGTCAGCCAATCAGGAGAGAGAGGGGGCGGGGCCGAACCAGGGATCTGTGTCTGAATGGACACGCATAGCTGCAGCTTGGCTCAGGTGCCCCCATAGCATGCTGCTTGCTGTGGGGGCACTCGACAGGAGGTAGGGGCCAGGAGATCCAAAGAGGGACCCGAGAAGAGGAGGATCTGGGCTGCTCTGTGCAAAACCATTACACAGAGGAGTTAAGAATAAGATGTTTATTATTTTTATAGAGAAAAACGAGACTTTACAATCACTTTAATACTGCCTTAAAGCTTATAAAGAGTTATAGAAGCTAGCATATTATTTATTACATCTAACTCCACCAAGATCTCAAATATCCAGGGGCGGGTGGATAGGGGTCACAGGAGTCACCATGGCGACCAGGCCCCATGCTGAAGGGGGCCCATAAGGGCCCCCTGTATGCCTAGGAGCGCTCCGTTCCTCAGCCCGGGGAGCCCCGTCACACTGTTTACTGTGAAAGTGAAAGCAGTGTGTGCTGTGCTCTTTGTCTCCCCCTACAGTGCAGTACCCGGCATGAAGAGAGAAGGTACTGCCGTTTTTTAAGAGACTTTCTGCAATTCTGCATGTATGTGTGTGTCTGCGTGTGTGTGGCTGCATGTGTGTGGGTACATGTGTGTGGCTGCATGTGTGTGGGTACATGTGTGGCTGCATGTGTGTGGGTATATGTGTGGCTGCATGTGTGTGGGTACATGTGTGCGGCTGCATGTGTGTGGGTGCATGTGTGTGTGTGTGGCTGCATGTGTGTGGGTACATGTATGTGTGGGTACATGTATGTGTGGGTGCATGTATGTGTGGGTGCATGTATATGGGTTCATGTGTGTGTGTGTGGGTGCCTGTGTGTGGGTACGTGTGGGTACATGTATGTCTTTGAGTACATGTATGTGGGTGGGTATATGCATGTGTGGGTGCATGTATATGGGTTCACGTATGTGGGTGTATGTATATGTGTGGGTGCATGTATACAAGTGCATATACAAATATATATATATATATATATATATATATATATATATATAGTATGTGTGTATGAATGTGTGTGTGTGTTTATATGTGTACATATATACAGTATATATGTATGTGTGTGTGTGTGTGCATTATGTATGTGTTTATATATGTGTGTGTGTGTGTACATGTATGTATGCACATTCTATGTATGTGCTTTTAATCCTGACCCCCTATGTGTACAATCACTATTTTTTTTCCCCGCTTGTTCATAGTACCAGCAAAAAAAATGCTGTTCCGCTGAAAGCGATCCATGTTCAGGCATTTGACAGCTGGTAAAGAGGCAATCTGTTGCCTCCTGACCGCCTGTTTTAACCCTCTAAATGCATCACCAGTATGCTGCAACTGTGTACAGTGCACACAGTCGTGGAGTGGTTGCAGTGCATCCTCATACACCTAGGGGTAACCTTCAAGGGAGCCCTGACTGTAAACAGATTGAGAAACACTGGCATAGAGGAACTGGCATAGAGGAACCAATCTCTCCATTTTCCTCCTGCAGCCACTGAATGCCTGTGGGAGGGAGTGGAGTAGAAGTGTGGGGGGAAAATGGAGAGATCGGTTCCTTTTATATGCAGCCACACACTTGCGACTGAGCCCTGGCACTCCGCCACCGGGCTCAGAGGAAAGGGCCCTGCCAGGGGGGGCCCTTCATGGTTTCTTGCATCGGGGCCCTGAGAGTTCTAGTTACGCCACTGCAAATATCTTTCTGGGATGCAATAAATCATTTAACATGTATTGCTTGCTCTCATTCAGTGACACCTACTGTATATGGACCTCACCTCAGTCAGCAAGCTTGTATTCTTCACCAGCAATGCAGCATGTTCATTCTGTGCAGCTTCAGCCATAATCTTGTAATTCACAAACTGGTCTTTAATCCCGGCATTATAAGAAGTCTATAAGAAAAAATGGTTCTCAACTAAAGTTTCTATTTAGTACATAGAAGCTTGCTTAAATAACTATTTAAAGAGAAATCAGGAATTGGGCATGTCTACTGCTGGTCTAGTAGGGAGCTGTGAACAAAAAAAACTATAAAATCTTATTCACTTAACAAGCGTAATCATACTTGCTGACCCCCTAGGCCTTCCACTTTTGCAGCCCCTCTCCTACTCCAGTTGACTCTTATTGGCTAGTCCTAGTATAACAATAAAAAAAGATCATAAGCCTACAAGGCATGCTGAGACTCAAGGCACAAAGCCAATTTTCCAGCTGTGCAACTATCAGAGAGTAAATCTGAGAGTTTAATTTCCCTCCAAATTTTGTGAAATTTGAGAGATTTTGGCAAAATTCTGACATTTGGCAAAGTGCATTGAAGTCGATGAAGTAGGTGTAAATAAGGCGGCTTTTTAGAGATGCAACGGGTTTTAACCCCTTCACGCCTAAGGGGTAAAACAAATGTTAATGCCTAAGCACAATTTTGACATGTGTTAGTAAAACCGTATATATCATCACAACTACTGTGCATCCAGGTGGATTATACCTTGTTTTTTTTTCCAAGGCAAATTGGGCTTTCATTTGGTAGTAAATGGTTATGATATCTCCTGATTTTTTTTTTTTATTATCAAAGGAAAACCTTGATCTAGGTATTTTTTCTTTATTTTTTCTTTATTTATTTTTTTACACACACTTTTTTTTCCCTCTCTGCAAGGAAAGAGAAAGATACATTGTATCTTTCCTCTCCATTCACAGAAAGAGAGAGAGAAACACAGGAGCAGGCTTCACAGTGACTGATCACTGTGGTAGCCAATCAGAGGCTTTCACAGAGATCAGGTTCCCCAGAATCAGGAGATCTGGGTCCTGATCGTTAGTACAGTGCCCGGGGCTCTCGGTGAGACCCCTGTCTCTGTGCTGGGAGCGCACTGTGCGGCACTCTCCCAGCACAAAGGGAGATATGCATATATGCGGCCTCACAGAAAAAAATCCCAGTACAGTGGTGCCGCATATATGTGTTACATCGGTGGGAAGGGATTAAAAAGAAGTGTGGCCAAACCTTTTCAAGCCTCACTTCTCTTTAGGGTCACAGCAGTACACTTACCTCTCTGTTCTCCTGTGGCCCAGAGTCAGCTGATAACAAGCTATTGCCCACTATCAGCTAACGGGGCACAGCCACGCCGTACTTGGGAAGGATCACGACAATATTGTCAGGATTCATCCGCCTTGTCTATATGACAGCTGGCTCCACCTTTCAGCATGCAGCTAGGAGCCAAAGCCAGCTCTGCCTGCCCCCTCCTGAGCCTGACACTCCAGTGAGTGTTGGAGGAGCAGAATGGAGAGCAGTAACTGACAGTCAATCAACAGTTATGTGATTGTTCAGCTCTTGGTCTTAGAGCTGGCAAGGGACAGCTGCAGTGTCACACTGATGCTGCAGCATGGAGGCAAGTATGTACAGTATGTTTGTTTTTCTTCTAATCTGCTTTAAAAACCTCCTGAGGGTTACTGATGCTCCTGTTCCTTTGCCAAAAAGGGCTTCTAATTTCCTGCATTAGACATTTTTAACTACAATAAGAGGCAAGGGCTTGCGTCCCTAGAAACATCTTGTTCCTCTCCTGGTAGAGGATTCATAATAGACGAAGAGGACAATACTAAACTGTATGGATATATTGCATGGGGAATATTACAGTAGAATTTATAAAGCACAGTTGTATGGTGTATTGCAGTGCCATTCATTGCGTCATACTGTGCAATGAGGTGCACTGTAGTGCCTGGCATAAAAGTTTCCAGTCCATTAATTTGTCTGCTGAAGTAAACAGGCTGCCTTTACATACTGTAATGCATTAGCGCTTCACAATGGACTGACAAGTGTGAATGGGAGCAACATGTTTTCCTGTCGAATACATAATGGGAGGTTGATTTATAATAGTTTGGAGTTCACTTTAACCATTTGAGCTTCCGGAAAGGTTTTACCCCTGTAGTGCCCTACTACCTTAGGTAGGTGCTAGAGAGAGATTTTTGCTAGGTGAGGCAAATTTAGTCAGGCCTGATTGTTTTTATTCTGGGCTGGGAGTGGCTAGTGACTTACAGGCAGTGATACCTCTCAGTTTCCTCCACTTTGCTTCAAAAAGGTTCTGGAAGAAAAGGTATGGAAGAGGGGTGGAACTGCCTGAGGTTTATGGGAAGCCCTGACCAATCCCCAATCTGGATTGGCAGGGGTCAGCCCAGCCAGGGAGGAGAGTTCGAGTGGAAGAGAAGGAGTAGTGCGGAGGCTGTCTGGGGGGGTGACTTTGGCCCGGGGCTCGAGTGCATCCGGGAGGAGCTTGAGATCCCGGAACAGAGGCATAAGTGAGAGAGCAAGAGAAGGACAGCGGGAGAGAGTACTGCCAGAGAGATCTCCAGGAGAGGAACTACAAGTGTCAGGAGTCGGTGAGTGATGCACACCCTGTGAAGCTGGAAGAGGCACGCTGGAGCTGATTGGGGTGAGAGACAGTCTGAGAATGGTGCAAAAGCTAGTTGGGACTGTGCTTTCACTGTGGCAGTGGAGAGGGCTGTTGCAGCCAGGAGGGCTGGCACGGCCTGGAAGAGGATGGGCTGGGAGCAGTAGTCCATCATGGCTAGCTAGCACTTCAACTAACTTTTCCTACACTATAGGGCCCGCAGTCCCAGCTTGCAAAGGGCGGTTCGGAGGCTTTAAGAGCAGGCCTCACCATGTGTTAGCTAGGCTGAAGAAGTTTATGCAGGACTGCGGAACAGGAGTTTACTAAGAAGCAAGTGTGTGCTGGAGGAAGAGAAGGGGTGTATATACAGGATGTGTATAGATAGTATATCTATATATATCTATACATAGATGGTCCAATTCAAGTTTGAATCCAATTCACTGGGCATCCCATAGCATCCCAATCCCTATCCAAGTTTAATCTCCCAATAAAAAAAAAACAAAAAAACACACGTACCGGCCTGTTCATCATGAGTCCGGATAAAAGGGAACAGTATGATTGAGGGCAGAGTGACAGGTGAATCACTACGTTCAGCAACCCCCAAGGGGGCAATGGCTACATTTGGGGGCGTCGTCCGGGATTCACCTGTAAAGCTGCCAGTCGTTACCCCTAGCAACCGCAGTGAACTGAGTCAGGAAATTGTATTGTTTCAATATTAGTGAAGAATGAACCAGGGAAAAGGACTTATGTGCTCTGCCCATCAAACAGTGCTACAGTACAAGTGCCGTTGCCCATGGCAACCAGCGGTAGCAGTCGCTAATTGCTGCTCCTGTTTACCCAGTTTCTCCAACCGGCGCTGGGGCGGACACTTGAAAACCTCCTGCAATTCAGTCACTTTGTAACGTGCGCTGTCACCGTTGGGAACCACGGTGGGCGATCGATCTCATGGATTACAAATATGTTCAGGGCTCTGCAAAGGTTGGATTTCCCTCACTGGATTACAAATACGCCCAGCGCTCTGCAAATGCTGGGCCTTTTGAACTTTTGCTCCAAACTCCTGCTTACAGTAAAGTGTGCCTGGAATGGTTTCCTGTTGCCCGGGGTGATCGGGGTAAACCTGCGGGTGCCTGTGGGCAGGACTGTGCTAAAAGTGTTCTTCAGGAAGACAGGGGCTACTAAATTTACTGTTGCTACCGGCAACCACCGGAAAGGTCAGCATGCCTGGATAAGTGCTGCTAGCATCAGCATGCCTGCAAGTTTCCATCTTTCACAAGAGGGGTTACAGCAGCGTGACCAAGAGCAAGCCTGCCTATCAGATCTCTTGGCGCCAGCCCTTCTGGAAACGAGGGGGCGTTGCCATGCCCTGAAAGAGGCTCAACGCTTCCTGCTAGCACCAGACACCACGAGGCAGCGGAAGATGGCAGAGGGTGGTCGTCTTGTTCCAGCTCTGACATGGTAGCCGGAGTGGACATTGGTGGACACAGGTGTCCTACAGGAGCCTCGCGGGGGACTCGCCCTCGGAGTGATCGAGGGAGCTGAGCGGCTGTGCTTAATATGCCCAGAATGCCGGATTCCAACCATGGAAGTCACTGCCTGGGCCCGGTGCGGCCATTGTGAGGAACCATTAACTCGGCTGGTGTCCACACCGCAGAAGCCACGATACTTCACCGTGGATCTGCACACAGGCGGAAGCTCTGGAGGGCTGGCGAGGGCCTGAAGTCACCACCCAAAGGTGGAGCAGAGTTGCGGCCTGGCAACTCCCCCATGAAAGCGGAAGATATGGGGAAGGAAGAGACTGCTGAGACCCAGGGCCTGGTCGAGGGAGTAGGAGCTGAGTACTGCCCCGCAGGAACTAGTTGCCCCTGAAATGCCAGCCACCAGTATATCCATTGCCATCCTGTGTCCAGCGGAGTCAGTGCGAGAGAGGAGTGAGCCCTCTGGGGAGCCGGGCGAGGAGTGCATGGATAGGGTAACTGACCTGGGCTGCCCCAGACTGCAGGCCGAGTTCGGGTCATCGGAGAGGCTGATGGAGTGGTCATCCCCAAATTCAAGCTCAGATGAGGAAGAGAAGAGGGAGACAGGAGGGTCAAGCATCCAGGGAGCACAGCTGGAAATAGAGCAAGAACCCACCATGACACCCGAACCTACTGCAGGAGCTTAGTCACTATCCAGCAGTGTTTCTTGCGCAGGCCTTCCACCACCCAGACCAGGGCACCTACTTATCACCAACGGGTGATGAGATCACCTGAAACTGACATTCTTCCTGGGAGATAGAATCCGAGAGAGTTGCCAAGGCTGTCCCGGTTCCAGAGGGAAGTGCAGCGGAGGGTAGCCTTGGAATGGGGCCTGGACTTCCCTTAAGTCCCATCCCAAACGATGGAGGTGGTGGAGAGTGATAGGATGACTTCATTTGGGATTTCCTGCATGTCCCAAAGCCACAGAGAGGGCCAGATAATGAGCTATAGGCCCGGTTCCTGGATATTAAGAAGGAATGGCGGACCGGGAGATCTATTTACAGAGACCGAGTGCTGGTTGCCAAAGTGGGTTGGCCGACTCAATGTTACTCAGTCTCTAGGGAGACAGAAGAAGAGGGCCAGGTACAGCTACCAGACCCTCGGTTCCATGCTTGAAGGACTGTGAGGAGCCAATTAATGCATAGACCAAACCACAGAGACTGCTGGGAAGTGCAGCGTGGTTCTTTGTTTCTTCTTGTTTCCCTGACTTTGCAGAAACAAGCCAGCCTGCCACCCTGTGCCCAATGGAGGAACTTTTCTGTTGAAAGGACACTGGGGTGAGGCTTGTACTTGCACCACTTAACCTTTGGGGAGCCTGTTGTTCAGGGAGGGGCCCCTCCTATCAGGAACTTTAAAGAAGGACTGTCCATTTACCATGTGTTTCTTCCCTTTTACTGTTTCTGTCAGCAGGTTCTGACCACCTACTGACAGACCAGACAGGAAAAAAATGTTATGGTGTGCTGTTTATGTTTTACTCTGCTGGCAGGCCCATAACCCCCTCACAGAAGAGTATGTGTGCCGTGTTTTAGTTAGAAATTAGATTAGGTTGTTTTATCTTCTCTTAGTATAATTGGGATGGAATGGCTGTACATCCTCTCCAACGAGAGTCAAAATCTTTTCTACATTTTTAGGAGCAGAGTGTCTTTCTCAAGGCAGAGATGCTCTGGCTTGAATTTGTATATTGGTCGTGATTTGTGATCTTAGCGGCAGGAATTGTAGCTAGGAGTGTCTTGTCTGTACAGTACAGGTATCACGTACCTGGGGGTTGAGTCTGGGCAACCTCTCTTACGGCCCTGGTTCGTGATAGTGGGGACAAGCAGAGGTCAGGGCAGGCAGATAGCAAACAAAGTCCAGATAGGTAGCCGGGGTCACAGGTACAGGAAGTCTCACTAGGACAATAGCTTGGGGGGGGGGGGTGTCACAGGAACAGGGAACGCTGTAGAACGGACAGAACTTGCTACAGGAAGCACACTGTTTAAATAGAGCTGCCCGGCAACGCATCCTCCGGGAGCGCGAGGAAACAACAACAAAATGCAAACAAGTCCTCAGTACAATCTTCTTCTAACATTGCCCCCCCCCCCAAGGGGCAGCCTCCGGATGCCCAAACGGGCTCTCTTGGTCGGGTTGTTCCTCCAGAAGGCCTTCACCAGCTCCTTGGCATGTAGATGGTCTTCAGGTTCCCACGAATTCTCCTCCGGCCCGTATCCCTTCCACTTTACTAGGAACTGGGTGATGCCTCCTCTCCTTCTGCAGTCCGGAACAGCTTCAACCTCAAACTCCTCCTCTCCGTCCACTAGGACCGGTTCTGGTGGAGCTGTTCTCCGCCCGGGGAAGGGATCCTTGGCCACTGGCTTAAGTAGGTTTACATGAAAAACTGGATGAATTCTAAGTGAAAGAGGAAGGTCAAGTTCATAAGCCACGTTGTTGATTTTTCTTTTGACTTGTAAAGGTCTAATGTATCTAGGGCCCAACTTCTTGGATGGACATGTCAGCCTCAGATTTTTAGTGGCCAACCAGACCCGATCGCCAGGTTGCAAGTTCAGCTCTCCTAGTCTCCCCCTGTCGAAAGTACTTTTATTGCGCCAGGGTCTCCTGCAGAAGGCGGTTGTTCCTTTCCAAGAACTGTGTGATCTCCTGCACCGCTGGGACAGGGCTTTCGGTCAGAGTGGTAGGCAGGAATGTGGGATTATATCCGAAATTCGCCCACAACGGAGATTGCTTGGTGGCAGAATGGACCCCGTTATTATAGGCGAACTCAGCTAATGGCAGTAGAGAGACCCAATCGTCCTGGGAGTAAGAGGAGTAGCAGCGGAGGTACTGCTCAACGGTCTGGTTGGTCCTTTCTGTCTGTCATTTGATTGCGGGTGATAGGCTGATGAAAATGCCAGTTCAACTCTTAGGGTGGAACATAGAGATCTCCAGACTTGGGATGTAAATTGCACCTCATGGTCTGACACAATGTTAGCGGGGATGCCATACAACCTGACAATTTTCTTGATGAAGGTCTTGGCGGTCTCTGTTGCAGTAGGTGTGCCTTGCATCGGAATTAAGTGTGCCATCTTAGTGAGACGGTCAACCACTACAAAGATGGAGTTGAATCACGCGGATGGGGGTAGCTCAACAACAAAATCCATGGAGATATGGGACCAAGGACGCTCGGGGATAGATAAAGGATTCAGCAGACCCCAGGCCTTGGTCCTCTCTGTCTTGTTTCGGGCACAAGTGGGACAGGCCCTTACATAGGTTCTATAGTCCTCAGGCATGTGAGGCCACCAGAAGGTGCGGGACAACAGTTCACCTGTCTTGCGGTTGCCAAAGTGCCCGGCCAATTTACTGTCATGGCACAGCTCCAGTACTTCCAGGCAGAGTGCTTCAGGTATAAAGATTTGGGTACCCAACCACCACAGCCCGTCTTTCTCTGTCAGTTTAGGGTCCTTGGGTACTGTGGAGCTAGCTAGAGCCCACCGTATCCGGGTTAGGAGGTCCTCCTGGACCAATAGAAAGCTGTGGGCAGGTAGAATGGTGTCTGGAAAGGGAACTTCCCCAGGCTCTGGGAACATCTGGGACAAGGCGTCTGGCTTGACATCCTTAGACCGTGGCCTGTACGTAATATGGAGCTGAAAGCAGGAAAAGAACAAGGCCCATCAGGTTTGGCGAGGTCTCAGAATCTTGGCCGTCCCCAGGTACTCCAAATTTTTGTGGTCCGTGAATACCAGGACTGGGTGCCTTGCTCCTTCAAGAAGATACCGCCATTCCTCCAGGGCGGACTTTATTGCTAACAGTTCCCTGTCCCCAACATCGTAATACCTCTCAGGGGGAGTACGTTTCTAATAGAAAAACACAATGGGGTGCAGTGAGGCCTTGGGCCCCTGTCTCAGAGAGGACCGCCCCAACTGCGGTCTCCGAATCGTCCACTTCCAGGACGTACGGCAGTGCTGGGTCGGGGTGCTTGAGCAAAGGAGCGGATGTGAACAGCTTCTTTAGGGCCTGGAAGGCTGCCTGTGCCTCGGTGGTCCAGGTAAAGTAGACGTTCTGCTTGGCCAGCTGGGTTATGGGAGCAATGACTGCAGAGAATCCCTGTATAAATTTCCTATAAAAATTGGCGAAGCCAACAAAGTGCTGTACCCCTTTCTTATCTACTGGCGCTGACCAGTCAAGTATGGCTGTGACCTTTTGAGGGTCCATGGTGATACCCTTCGTGGAGAGATGAAATCCCAAGAATGTGATGTCCGCACACTCGAATGCGCACTTTTCCGCTTTTGCGCAAAGTCCGTGCTCCCTGAGGCGGCTGAGTACGCATTTCACATGCCTGCCATGTTCTTCCAGGGAGGGGGAGAAGATGAGGATGTCATCGAGATAGACGACCACGAACCGATCAAGGAAATCTCGAAAGACATCATTTATCAGGTACTGGAAGGTTGCTGGGGCGTTGCAGAGCCCAAAAGGCATGACCAGGTATTCAAAGTGGCCAAAGCGAGTCCTAAAAGCCGTCTTCCATTCACTCCCTCCTGTATGCAGATCAGATTGTAAGCTCCACGTAGATCTAACTTAGTGAAGACAGTAGCCGTTCCAAGTCTTTGAAAAAGTTCTGGAACGAGGGGTAACGGATACCGGTTCTTAATTGTGACCTTGTTGAGATCCCGATAATCAATGCAGATTCTGGGCGTGTGGTCCTTTTTCTCCACAAAGAAGATCCCTGCTCCGGCAGGTGATGTGGAAGGCCGGATGAAGCCCTTCTCCAAGTTCTCATCTAAGTAAGATTTGAGGGCCGCCAGTTCCACTTCCGACAGAGGAAAGATCCAACCGAAGGGGACTTCAGCCCCAGGCAGCAGGTCGATTGGGCAATCATATGGCCAGTGCGGGGGCAGGGTATCGGCCCCCTTTTTGCTAAAAACATCTAAGTAGCCGTGGTAGGCTTCCGGGACCACCTGGCGGGCTTCCAGATCAGGGTCAGAGGTCATGCTGAGGATAGCCGGTGAAGTCTTTGGGGGTTGCGGCAAGCAGTGGGTAAGGCAATAAGAAGACTGAAACTGCACCTCTCCGGTAGACCAGTTGATCAGAGGGTTGTGGGCCTGCAGCCAGGGTAGGCCGAGGATCACTGGACATAAGGGGGACGCAATGACGTCTAAAAGTAAAAACTCCGTGTGCCCTT
>BLSH010197664.1:2232160-2244107 GCA_018402905.1 Glandirana rugosa
GGAGTGCATGTGATCAGCACAGAGCCAATCAGCACTGTCTAGACAAAGGGTCAAAGGGGCATGCAGCCTCATAGGACAGTCAGAGGAGCATGAAAAATCCCTCTACAAGCTTTAACCAGTGCTCGGCAGGACATTATTAGAAGTTACTAGGCTGTAATATACTGCTGATGAGAAAAGCTATTTAGCAGTTTATATTTGCTAAAATAATTGTATTTCCATGTTCTGTGTACTGTGGGAGATTCAGGGTCCTGGGTTTAGTAACACTTTAATAATCAGTGTCAGGAGACAATAGGCTCACTTCACAAAACTTTAGCAAGAATAAGGCATCCCACAGAAGAGTCAGTTTTTGTTCAACCAGCAGATTGAATTAAACAAAAAAAAAAAAAACTGACTCGATGACTCAATTCCCCCATCCACACATTTAAGGTGTATGGGGGAATCCTCCCCGCTGAGCTATTGTATTCTGACAGTGGGGAGACTTTCCTGCTGTCAGAATACACTGATCAGCATTGAAGCTCTAGGCAGCAGCTCAAATCCGAAAAGGAGGTTGCACAGAAGTCAGTTGGTAGAATGACTTCTGTACAAATTGCCTGCCCATTATGGATGGGCTCGGGTGTGTTCGCAAGTGCATGTGCCCAAGCCCGCCAGGAGGTGAACCCTGAGCTGCGCTAATCACAGGCAGGGAGACATTCCCCAATCACTGCAGCCGCACATTGGAGAAATGTCTCCCTGCCTGTGATTAGTGCAGTGCAGGGTTCACTTCCTGGCGGGCTCGGGCACGTGCACTTGCGAACACGCCCGAAACCCCTCCTTACTGCCCATAGAAGGATTGAAGTTTGGCCAGTCCCTGCTAAACTGGACGAATTTCGATCCATATATGGCCGGCTTTAGTCGTATCCATGAGATTGCAAATTACAAATCTCATTGCATTCAGTTGAAAACAAGGAGACTTTTTTTCAAAGCAAGGATCCTTATTTTGGTGCGTTAGCTTTCTGAATTGAATTTAAAGTGTTAGACCCCTTTCACACTGAAGGCACTTTACAGGCATTTTTGCGCTAAAAATAGCGCCTGTAAACTGCCTCCTAATCCTCCCCAGTGTGAAAGCCCGAGTGCTTTCACACTGGGGCGGTGCGCTTGCAGGACGTTAGGAAAAGTCCTGCAAGTAGCATTTTTGGGGCGGTGGAGGGCTGTGCTTCCGAACCGGCTGCACACTGCTCCGGAAGCGCCGGCACTTTTAACCCCTTTTAATCCCTTCTTAGGGCTAAAAAATGCCCTGCTGTGACCCGAATAGTGACGCCAAAGCGCTGCTATAACATCGGTAAAGCGCCGCTAAACGAGCGTCATTCTATCACTGACGCTCGGGCGGCCCCAGTGTGAAAGGGCTCTTACTAAACCCACAACAGTAAATTCTGTCTGCATATGCAGAATAACTTTCTTGTTATACTCACTGTGGAATTTAAGGGGTTAATCCTCTGCATTGTATAAAAAGGCTCTTTGATCTTGTATGGGTGGGATATCACATCTGGAATCATGGAAGATCCACCTCCCATAAAAGCACATGGACACTGCATTGGAATTCTAAAGGCAGTGATTCCATAAATGAGATAACACCACTGTACATGTTTTTGCAGCATCAGTTGCAGCCTGCAGCCGTGCATATTAAGGTCATAGATATTTCTATACTTTTACCTTTGCAAACATCCTCATGTTCATCACAACTGGACATCCACTGGGGTGTTAGCATGTTTGTAGTGGATGGCCAGGTGAGATGAATGCGAGGATGAGGATGACAGGGGGTGGGGGTGTTAGCAAAGTTGCAGTGGATGTCCAGGTGTAATGAAAAGGAGGATGAGGATGACAGAGTTGGGGTGTTAGCAAGGTTGCAGTGGTGAGATGAAAAGGAGGAGGAGGATGACAGGGGGTAGGGTGTTAGCAAGGTTGCAGTGGATGGCCAGGTGTAATGAACACGAGGATGAGTATGACAGGGGGTGGGGTGTTAGCAAGGTTGCAGTGGATGGCCAGGTGTGATGAAGATGAGAATGACAGGGGGTGGGGTGTTAGCAAGGTTGCAGTGGATGGCCAGGTGACATGAAAAGGAGGATGAGGATAACTGTCAGTTACCTGGTGGTAGGCCGAGGTGCTGAGAGGGCTTCACGTGCAGCTAGGCGCAGAGTACCCCCTGAAGGTGGGAACAGGGAGCACTGTGCCCAAAAAGGTAGGGGTCACCGGCTGTGGTAGGCGGATGAGACATCTGCAAGGTGGCCGGCTGGAACTGCTGGGCTGAGGTCCCTCAGAAGTACCGGATACTCTTGGCTCTGGGACATGACCAGGGGCGAAGTTAGGCAAGCCAGGAATAGGAGCGAGCCGGATCAAATACTGGAGCAGGTAGGAACATCAATGGCAGGCCGAGGGTAAAACACAGGTAGGCAGGTAGTAGAGAGGTCACAGGAACAAGCCAAGGGTCAAGCCGGGTAATCAGATCAGAGAGGTCAAGGCAAGCCACGTCGGTATCAGGAGATCAGGCAGAATCAGAGGCAGGATACGCAGGGAAAGCTGAAGATCATCCAGCAACTAATGGTTCCTTACATCAGGTTTAAATAGGGCACTGGGCGCCAACATCTGCCACGTATTGTGTGCGCTCTGACACGCGCGCATCCACGCTGGCACACGGATTTTCACAGCCGTTCTAGACCTTCCGCACATGAGCACTCCTTCGTGCAGACTATTTGCGCCACGGTCTTCTCTGGGACGTTCCCTGAATAACCGGGGGTGGGGTGTTACCAAGGTTGCAGTGGATACCCAGGTGTGAAGAAGAGGAGGATGAGGACCTCAATATGCATGGCTGCAGGCTGCAACTGATGCTGCCCCCTTCATGACCAGGCCATTTTTTGCGATACGGCAATGCTTCGCTGACAATTGCATGGTCGTGCGACGTTGTACCCAAACAAAATTTATGTCCTTTTTTTTCCCCACAAATAGAGCTTTCTTTTGGTGGTATTTGATCACCTCTTCGGTTTTTAATTTTTCGCGCTATCAACAAAAAAGACTGACAATTTTGTAAAAAAAAACAATATTTTTTAAGTTCTGTTAGAATAAATATACAAAAAAAAAAAAATTAAAAAAAAACAAATTTCTTCCTCAGTTTAGGCCGATATATATTCTTCTACATATTTTTGGTAAAAAAAAAAAAATCGCAATAGGCATATATTGATTGGTTTGCACAAAAGTTCTCGCATCTACAAACTATGGGAATAGATTTATGGCATTTTTATTATTTTATTTTTTTTTACTAGTAATGGTGGTGATATGCGATTTTTAGTGGGACTGCGAATTTGCGGCGGACAGATTGAACACTTTTGACACTTTTTTGGGACATTTATACAGCGGTCAGAGCTAAAAATAACCACTGATTACTGTATAAATGTCACTGGCAGGGAAGGAGTTAACAGTGGTGATCCCTCTGTGGTGTTTCTAACTGTATGGGGGCTGGGCTGACTGGAGAAGGAGAGAGATCATTGTTCCCCATTACAGGGAACAGACGATCACTCTCTACTCCCCTGGCAGAAAGGGGATCTGCTTTGTTTACACTCGCAGATCCCCATTCTGCCTGTCTCGAGAGCGACTGCGGGTGGCCAGCGGATATAGAGTCCGTCCCATCCGCTGTTTGGCTCCCCCACTAGCCAGTGAGCGCACGTGCCCACTTCACACGTTCCCGCGAGCGACGTACAGGCACAGCGATTCGCGGGAACGAGCCGACTTGCCGCCGTAAATTGACGGTGGTTGGTCGGCAAGTGGTTAATTGGGTGAAGTGGAGATTGTGGAGACGTCCTCCGCCTGCCTCTTGACCTTGGCCAATCAGAAGGCTTGTAATGAAACTCTTTTACAAGGACTCCAGTGGCCAGACTGTCCTGTAATGGAAATTGTTTGGGCCAGCCTAGCCCAAACTATTTAAAGTGAAAGTAAACCTGTAATTTTCTTTTAAGAACAAACCTGATGATGTATGTAGCTTATTATTGTGCACTGATCTGCTATGATCATTTGCACCCTCTATGAGTTACTTTAGTCTTAACTGCCCTCCTCCATACGGCTAACAGTTGGACAGTGGCGGCTAGTGAAATTTTAGGATGGGGGTGCCAGACCCCGCCCTTTCTTTTTGACCCCTCTCACATCTCATAAGCCCCACCCCTTATAGATTCCACCCATTGTGTCAGGAGTATACAGCCCAGCACCACTAGATAGGGCATACAGCATCGCCAGATAGGAGTATATACAGCATCATCAGAGTATAATATACAGCATCAGAGGAGTATTTAGCATCACCAGAGGAGTATATAGCATCACCAAAGGAGTATATACACAGCATCACCAGAGGGGTATATAGTATCACTAGAGGAGTATATAGCATCACCAGAGGGGTATACAGTATCACCAGAGGGGTATATAGTATCTCCAGAGGGGTACTTAGCATCCATCTACCCCCTCCCCCCCCCCCGCCGTGGGGCTCGCGGCACTGAGAGTACCCCCCCCCAGGGCAGTCGGGATGTCAAAGTCCCGCACTTACCCCATCTAGGAGCAGGCAGCAGGCAGGCAGCGATATCTGGGGAGCGGCTTGCCTTCGGCCATGCATCCCCCTCCTCATCCGAGAAAGGCGTCCAATAGGATTGCCTGATTTCTCAGCCAATCGGGAAACCGGTAACATACCTGCGCTTGCTGATTGGCAGAGAGACGGTTCAGTGTTGGAAAGGCAAATATTAATTTGCCTTTGTAAGGGCTCGTGGCGCCACAAGCCACTCTATGTTGAAGCCTATTAGAGCCTACGGCTCTAATGACGTGCTTCAAAGAAACCCCCCGCCACGGTAATTCATGCGACCGGCCTCCTGAAAGGGGCTGGCTGCATGAATAGGGGTGGTCGTGGGCAGCCATGGATAGATTCATGCTATGCATGCATAGCATATATGCATATAGAGAGGTGGCAAGGACAGGAGGAGGCGCCCATGCAGTTGGATAATACTAGCAAAGTGATTTAGCATGCAAGAAGACCATATAGCAAAGTAAAAAAAAAAAAGTACAGAACAGACTTCAGAATGGGATGAAGCATATTTTTCACCTCAATAAATCAAAAAACATTCTCCTGGGGTACACTGAATAATTCCCAGAAGAGGCCTTCACAGAATTCCACTGAAAAATACATAACTCATCATAGTGGCTTTGGGTAGATCCCTGACACTCAATAGTCATACACCACTCAGCCATCTGTACCCAGGCCAGTGAGCACTCAGCTGGCTCAGACAACAAGCATGAAATATCTTTTTGGTGATTTTCTCTAGCCACAATGGAGCACATAAAATGAAAATTTATGGTCATGTTAAATTTAATTAGCACTTTTTATAAATAAGTGGGCAGAATATATATATTTTTATTCTCTAATAATCCACCAGACTTAACTACTGGACAAAGTGGCTGTGCTGCAACCCTGAACTGTGAGAACTCTAGATTTCATTTGCATTTAAACTTTTTGATATTTTTTATATTTATTACAAGGGCTCCCTCTAGTGGTTGAATATTGACAGTACCAATTGACTTAAAGTGGAACTAAACTCTCTCAATCAATTTTAATCTATTTTTATACCTTACTAGTATATTATATTTATTTATGTTTTTAAATTTCTTTAGTTGCTTCCTGGTGTCCCAGGCCCAGACCAAAATGTTGTCATGACACTACCTGCCTGGAGTTTGCATGTTCTCCCTGTGCCTGTGTGGGTTTCCTCCAGGTACTCTGGTTTCCTCCCACACTCCAAAGGCACGCTGATAGGTTAACTGGCTACTGTCTAAATTGGCCCTAGTATGTGTATGCATGAATGTGAGTTAGGGACCTTAGTTTGTAAGCTCCTTGAGGGCAGGGACTGATGTGAATGCACAATATACATGTAAAGCACTGCATAAAACAGTCAGCGCTATATTAGTACCAATGATAAATAAATACATCCCAGGAGTTTGTTTGTTTGGTTTTTTTTTGCTGCATTTTATCTAGAGGAGGGGAGGAGGGACTTTCTCAACTAAGCACACCTCTTGCCTGCATGCTTTAGGTAAGGGTAGATGGATCCCAGGAAGTAAATGCTACATGGATCATCTGCCCTTACTCAAAATGGCAGTTGCTAGAAATGCTAGGGGGGTGTTTTTCAAAGTGATTTCTTAACAAAATAAAGCATGGAGACATGGATGGATGGGAAAACTTAGAAAAATAAGAATCAATTAAATAGCATTTTCAGTTTGCAGTGCTCAGATTCAATTGAGTTCCGCATTCAGCTGGCCATACCCTAGCCTAGTAGAACAAATCTGTGTTAGTTTTCAACCGCATTGTGGAGGAAATTTGAAGGAGCAGGGTGGAAAATTTTTCTAATAGTGTAAATGGTTTTCCTTCAGGAAAGTCCATTAATTTCAAAATCGAATGTTGAATACAAATAGGTTTAAGCACCTTTGAACATTCACTGTTGTCAAATGTACTGATAACTTTCACTTACAAATATCATAGTTGCCAACATTGTCAAAACATTTATAGGGACACTTTTTTGTCTGTAGGCCGGGGGTCTTATTATAATTAGGGGGCGGAGCATTCATATGTAGGTGTGTCATAGGTGGGGTCCAAAAATGTGGCACGCAAAGTGTGCCGTGGCCAAAAATGCGGGATGGAGAAACAAAGAAAGAGAGAAAGAAAGAAAAAAAAGAGAGGGAGAGAGAGAGAGAGAGCAATATGTGTATGCCAGAAAGTTTAACAATCAGCAGCAGATTAAGATACTCCAGACACCTGGTGTTAGCGATTAAATCATTCTGGCACCATGGTTGTTATGGTGTCAAGATGATTGAAGTGCATTATTTCTATTATTACATTGTAATATAAAATGAAATAGTTCAACTAACCATAAAGCAGAATCAGAGTCCCTCCTTACATCAGGTGTCCTCAGCGGAGTCCCTTCTTGCATCAGGTGTCCTCAGCGGAGTCCCTCCTTACATCAGGTGTCCCCAGCAGAGTCCCTCCTTACATCAGGTGTCCCCAGCGGAGTGCATCCTTACATCAGGTGTCCCCAGCGGAATCCCATCGTACATAAGGTGTCCCCAGCGGAGTCCCTCCTTACATCAGGTATCCCCAGCGGAGTGCCACCTTACATCAGCTGTGTCCCCAGCGGAGTGTCTCCTTACATCAGGTGTCCCAAGCGGAGTCCCTCCTTACATCAGGTGTCCCCAACAGAGTGCCTCCTTACATTATTAATATTTTAATTACACAGGATTTATATAGCGCCAACAGTTTACGCAGCGCTTTACAATGTTAAAGGGAGACAATACAGTTACAATACAATAAAATACAAGAGGATTAAGATGGCCCTGCTCAGAAGAGCTTACAATCTAATAGGGTGGGGCAGGTAGTACAAAAGAATCTAACTATGGGGAATGAGTTGATGGAAGTGGTAAAAGATTAGTTGGAGGTGTGATAGGTTTCCCTGGAGAGATGAGTTTTCAGGGATTGTCTGAAGGTAACAAGAGAAGGAGATAGAAGGACAGGTTGAGATAGAGAGTTCCAGCGGATGGGAGAGGCTCTGGAGAAATCCTGGAGACGAGCATGGGAGGAGTAGACGAGGGAGCTTGAAATTAGGAGGTCTTGGGAGGAACGGAAAGGACTGTTTGGATGATGGGTCTGGTCATTTGGGACTGTAATCCAGCCCCTCATGGTGCTCTGCAGCAAAAGATCATATCTAATAGGGATCCACTGCTAGCTGCAATCAGCCAGCAATAAATCACCATAGCAGTGATCTACTGCTGCAGGGAGAGGCTGGACAGTGATATTTTTTTGCTCTGCCTTAGCTTCTATTCTAGCAGAAAGTGCTGTGATATTTCATTCTGATGTAAACACAGTGCTACATTATGTTTACATTGCCTGCTGCCAGCTATGGAATGCTCGGTAGCAGAAGGCCAGGAGTTCTGTCAGACAGCAGGTGAAGCATTAAGGCTTGTAAGATCTGTTGTCAATCAGCATACTGCGTGCTGTGCTCAGACATGAAATATGAACAAAGCACATCCCTCTATAGTGTGTACTTGTCTCAATCCAGAGCACTAAGTGTCAATTCTGTCTGCTGCCTCGTTTTCTCTGCTATCAGCATGAATCACTTCTGAAAAGTTTTCCTGACACCAAGAGAAACCCAGTGCTCTGTTTCTGTGTGAAGGTGTCTCTTTCATCCAATCAGGACTCAGAGTTCTCCTCACTAAGCTCTGCAGTGTGTAATTCCAGCTCTCCGCCCCCTTTTTTTCTGAACTTAGGACACTTACCTGTCCTAGAATACAGCAATGTGGGCACCCCAGTCAATGTTTACATCGTCTCTCAGGTGCTGCCGCCGCCATAGTCTGTAAGGAAAACTGGCGGTGAAGCTGCAACTGCGCAAAGCACGCTGCGCTTTCTGAATGGCCTGATGGCGGAGGAAGGAAGGAGGAGGGGGCCGAACTTCTGAGTGATCTCGTCACGGCGAGATATCTCGGAAGTGGGGATGGGTACCTGTCAAAAACACTGGAGGGGGGAAGGAGGCAGATAAGTGGAGCTTATCCCATGAGCGGAGCGGTGGGGAGCGAACCCCATCAACATGGGGACAAGGTGCTCCGGGATGGGGGGACATAACACCCCCTACCCCAAAGCACCCCCCATGTTGAGGGCACGTGGTCTGGTATGGTTCAGGGGGGGGGGGGGCGCTCGCTCGCTTAGATAAGGTTTTGATATGAAATGTGAAGGGCCCCAAGGGCCTGTTATGGAGTGGGGGGGGGACCACAGGCTGTTTTTTTTTTATGAATTTTCTATTCATTCTTTTGTTTACATTTCAGCTCTCTGAGATCCCCTGATGATTAATCGGTTGTTAAAGACGTGGTGGCCGGCTTCCTCCTTAACAACCAGTTATTCTTCACGCAGAATTTGAATAGGTCGAATTTACGTTTGGACCGAAACAAATTGCATATGCCTATTTTTTTTTTTTTTGCATGACCAGCTTTAGAGAGTTGTTCCTGGATCCGGTGTCTCCATTGGAAGATTTCTTATACCTCCTGTTCTATGGACATCTCTAAAATGTTTGATTTTCCCTTGCCTTCTTTCTAGATGACAAATGATCCCCCAGGACAAATAAAAATGTGAATTGCCCCAGTGGAGACACAGACAGCACAGTGAGGGCGCCTAACCCTTCCCCACATGAATACAAAAAAAAAAAAAAAATAAAAAAAAAAAAGTTTTGCCTAGGGTTACACTTTAACTATTTCAAAAATTACAGGATGGCAGCCCAGGGATCCCTTACAGACATAACCCATTAATTCAAATGTCCTGCTACTACTGAAGCAGGAAATGTAGGTATTTCATTGATTGTCACTTCATGATCAAAATGTAAAAAAATCTGCCAGTACTATCCACATGATGTAGGTTCACCCTGCATGAACTATCAAATATATGTTTATAAAATGCAAACCAAAACTTACTCTAGCTTCTCCGCGGCCATCAGGAAGGTCATAGTAATGTCTGAAAAACAACACAATCAATGAGTTACAAAATGTACATTCTGTTTACAGAGCAACAATTGTTAGCTAGAATGTGGTTCTTCAAGATCATGCCACCTTAGGCTCGGTTCACACAGGGGAGATCCAACTTTGGCGCGACTTTGTTAGGAAATTGCAGCGCGACTTCGGTACAACTTCAGACGACTTATGCCAGGCGATTTTGCCTGTGGCCAATCAGAGAAGGGAGGGGGTTGCCCCAAATAAAATTATATTCTTTTCACTGTAAAGTCATTTGCATTAAGATGAGGATCCGACTTGGAGGCGACTTCCACTGACTTCTAAGGGCACAAGACGGATAGAAGTCACCTTGGAGTCGTGCAGGAACCTTTTTTTGAAGTCGGAGTTACTCAGTAGAGTACATTAAGGCAGCTCTCATTCATTTCAATGGGATTTGACATGTCAAGCAACTTGGGGTGACTTGAGGTGACTCAAGGCAGAGCGCAAGTTGCCCCTGTGTGAACGGGCCCTTTATAGTACCTGGGCTTTCACTGCACAACAGAAATAGTGTTTCCTACTATTATTAAAATATACTTACCCGGTTCCCCACCATGTATTGCCTTTTTACTGCGGCAGTGTGGATGGGTACCGCGAATCGCCGTAAAAAGGCGGCAATCTGCGGGTGGCCGCTAGGAGGCGCGCGCGATAAGCGGCCACAGCCAAAGAACGGTGAACCGCCGATGTAAACACGGCGGTTTCCCGCTCTGTCAGTGCGGGCATAGGAGATCTACTGATCCCTGTCACTGGGATCCCCAGGGTAACCCCTTCACTGCCAATGGCATTTATACAGTAATCAGTGGACATTTCAATTTCCGATTGCTGTATAAATATCATTGGTCCCAAAAAAGTGTCAAAAATATCCAACATGTCCGTCCCAATATCGCTAAAAATCGCAGATCGCTGCCATTACTAGTAAAAAATTTAAAAAAATAAAAACCCCAGAAATGAATTCTCACCATCCGTAAATGCGGCAACTTTTGCGCAAACCAATCAATAAACAGCGATTGCGATTTTTTTTATCACAAATATGAGGAAAATCGGCCAAAACTGATGAAAAAAAAATGTTTTTTTATATTTTTTTTTGGATTTGTATTTTAGCAAAAAAGTAAGAAAAACTGTTTTTTTTTTTTTGCAAAATTGTCGCTCTTTTTTTGTTTATAGCAGGGATCAGGAATGACGCAGAGGTGATCAAATACCACCAAAAGAAAGCTCTATTTGTGGGGAAAAAAAGGACGCAAATTTTGTTTGGGTAAAACGCCGCACGACCGCGCAATTGTCAGTTAATGTGACGCAGTGCCGAATCACAAAGGCTGCTCTGGTCAGGAAGGGGGTAAAACTTTCCGGGGCTGAAGTGGTTAAAGGCAAATTTTTTAAATTTTTTTTTTGCATTCCATTAGGACGATTTCCCCTTGTTCAAGAGACACAACGGAATATAGAAGGAAAAGCCAGCCCAAGGCTTGTGGGACTTTAAATGAGGGCCCTGACATATGGTCAGGAGAATCCTCCATCCCTATTGAACATGAAAAAAGAAGAGGGGTTTGTGACTTTAAATGAAGCATGTCTCCTGGAAGGAATAACCAATGTTAAGAGTATAAATCACTTTATTATTGTCACGGCCACACCTGACACACTCGTGTCAAATTTGGAGTCCCTCTTTTATCCCCCTAGCCCTGCCACATGGTGGGTGGGTTTTTTTTACTAATAGGGTCTCCATGGTCTTCCACTACAGACATACCTCATTGGGTTGGGCACACACTGACAGTGAGTATTGCACCATACCTCATGGCTCTGGTCTGTGTGTGCTGTGCAGTATGGCTGGGGTGTTCTCGTCCTGGAGCTGCGATGTGCTCCACGGGTTCTCCCTTTCCCTCTTTGCCATTGGCTGGGGGTTCGGGCGGACACCTTGCAGCACATCGGCACCACGGCCCCCAGCGCCGTATGCGTGACGCTGGCTGTTGCTGACGTCAGTGCTCCGGCGCTTGGAGTTTTCATTCTTGGCGTCCACATGAGGGAACATTATTCTGGAACGTTCTGCTCCGGTGATGGCGACTCTTCCCCAATTGGCCGCCAGCGTGACTTTGGACTTTGGCAGTCCCAGGTGGTTGCAGTGGAGTATTTATACTCCCCTGTTTGAGTCATGAGCCTCCTGCCTTGAGCTATGGCTGATGAATATTTTTGCATTACTATTGCAGCGAGTTTGCTACTCAGTCAATTCAGGTAATGTTTTTCAGCCTCCTCTTTGGAGCATACCCCTTTTCTTTGCACCATTTTTTCATCTCCTGTCACTCTACTCACACCCTAGTTGCAGTCGTTGTCGGTCGCAGTGCGTATGCCGCGACCCCCGGCACCACGGCTACACGACGTTCCACAG
>BLSH010197664.1:2248025-2258302 GCA_018402905.1 Glandirana rugosa
GGCTGCAAACAGCGATTAGGTTGAGGTGTGGAAATCCATCTGCACATGGCGAGTGAGTGGGCAACCCCGCAGCCTCTGCAGGAAAGGTGAACAGTTAGGCCTGAGAGCCTTCAATGCCTCCTTGACCCCATAGAGGCGAGCAGCGGGCGCAGCATCCCTGGTGCCCTCCAGAGCCTGCAGATAGGGACAGAGCTAGGGGTCTCTCTCTCATCTCCTCCCTTACTCTCCTCTCTCTCAGCCCCCCTGTCTCTCTCTGCCCCTCCCCCTCTCTCTCACACCCTCCTCTTTCTCTCAACCCCTAAGCAGTCTGAGCAATGCTGGGTGTCACTGCTGCCCCTGGAGGATGGAGATTACTGGGAGCTCAGAGCAAGGTGCACAGGTGAGAGGGGAGGGGACGCTGCACCTGCCGGGGAGGGCAGGGCCATTACTGTAGCAGACCGTGTGTGATCTCCTCCCGGGGATTGGGCATATGGTGGGGTGAGCAGAGTCCTGTCCTCCTCCCCCTGGACGCAGCTACATACATGACCTCTGACACACTGCTCTGTATACCAGTTGCAGTTTGGGTACTCAGGCTCAAAAAGGTTCGCCATCACTGCTCTAGATCAACTGTCTTTGCAAATATTCTGCAAGTCTGCTACATATTCTGGTTCAGTTATGTTGTGCAATATTCATCCCACCACAGGGGTCACTGTGGCTGAATTTTCATGCTCTAGGCTTGCAGAGCTCTTGCTGTAGACTCAGCACTGCAACTTTGCTCTTGCTAGAGACTTGCAATGCAAATTTGCTACAAAATTGTTAAAGTGTCAACTAGAACTTCAAGTGCTCTGCAAATGTACAATTTGGCAGTGTAAATGTACAGCAAGTTAACAAGACTTACAATTCAACACTGCCACAAATTTGTGGCAAGTTATCCTTGCTCTCTGGGAACTTAGTGTATGGATAGCTTTACCCAATGAACCCTTTAGGCCCCTTTCATACTGCCCTGCTGCGGTCTGGCCGCAGCACATGTGCAGAACAGTGTACCCACAGTTTTCGTTAGGGTTACCCGTGCTTTCCCATAAACTGTCTATTAGATTGTGCATTTTTGGTGTGTTTTCTGAAAGATACAGCAAGCAGGACTTTTGGTGCCCTTTCAGAAAACGCACCAAAACACACAATGTGATAAAAGTCTATGGGAAACCGCGGGTACACTGCGCAGCACCACCGCTGCGGCTGAATCACAGCAGGGTAGCAGGAAACTGCCCTTACCCTTGCTGACACCTCATACAGCCCTGTGTCAAAATGTAGCTGAGCTGAAAACAAATGTTCCATAAGAGGAACTTCTGGGGATCTAAAACTTACTGACATCCATCCAAAACTGAATCAGTTTAGGTTAGTTGACCATTTCATTTTTGTTTGTCACCATCCGGTCACCGTCTGACCTAAATCGTAAAGGTGTGTGTACATTTGTATCTTGCAGTAAGCAGCTGACCTGACAACCTTTGTTCACTATTGCTGTGCTTAGTCCCTAGAAAAGCCCCCATATCTGATAGCATGCCAACCTCTGACCAAAACAAATGTGTCTGCCAGAAATAAGTCACAGAGCTGGTTAGACGGGTGATCTCTTCCCTTTCAGGGTCATTAGGCTGCATAATGGTGTTCTTTCATTCTCGGTTATCACAGAGCATTTGGATTATTATAGTATTTAAACACAACATATAAGAACGGATTTATTTAAAAGATTAACATGCAAAGTCATTAATCCCTAGGAACCAGATTTCATTGTTCTTTGATTTTATATTAGTAAGCTGATATATACATTACGTTTTTGCACATCATCATTGTTCAAGGTACTGCCCTTTTAAAAACATCAAGAAGACTCTACTACTTTAACCACTTGACCTCTGGAAGATTTACCCCCCCCCCTTTATGACCAGGCCATTTTTTGCTTTTTGGCACGGTGTTACTTTAACTGACAATTGCACAGTCATGCAACGCTGTATATAAATGAAATTCAAATTTTTTTTCACACAGCTTTCTTTTGGTGGTATTTGATCACCACTGGGTTTTTTATTTTTTTGTGCTATAAATGAAAAAAAAAATCAAACCATTGACATATATAATAAACGACATATACAGCAGCGCTCAGCATATAATGGATCTTTCACCCAGTGTCAAAGTGACATAGTCCTAAATATGTTAGAGTCCATAGTTCATAATGTACTCAAAATGACGATAAGTGCTAATAGGGAACAGATGAACTCCAAAGGCAGAAGTTACCAACACCACACTGTGTGTATAGCATGCAGGTGCCCGACTTCCCCAATGAATATATTTTAATTTCATGCTCAGGCTAACGCACTTGTTTGTGCCTCTCCAGCACACACAGCCAGATGCAGTCAGTCCCAATCCGTGCAATCAGATTATTTCATAAAGGGTATAAGAACAGTCGTCAGGACATAGTGTAATAAGGTTTTAAAACCGCATTAACGTTTGAATACTATCTGAAGGAGAATCTAATTTTTCGCAGTATGCGATGGGAAGTGACTCCTCAGGATGGACTGACTGATATGGAATTTATGGATGAGTGGTATGAATTCTTAAATAAATCAGACCGGGAGCTAAAAAGGTTGGTCCTTAAAAGAAAGAAAATTAAACCATGAGAAAAAAAAGAAAAAAAAAAAGAAATTTAAATAAGTCGATCGTGAAACTCAAAAGAAAAAAGTTAAAAAATTTAAAAGGGATTTACAGGATCTTAAGTCTAATAATATGTACTTATGGCAGAGCACAATTACTCCATTAGATGAAGAGGATTTGACTAATGATAAATGTGAACAGGTTTTGCCTTCACAAAATACTCTGGTAAAGAAAGACCTGGCAACAAATAATCATTGGGGTAATAAGAGAACTAAAAAATCCCCGGTATATGTATATGATGATCCAAGGGGATATGAGTCTGAGGGGGGGAATGAATTAAAGTCACACCAAAACCTCCCTCTAGAAAGAGAGACGCTTTTAGAAGGATGGGCACAAACCAATATGACAGGGGACCCCCCCCCCAATATCCCGAGAAATGAACACAGAAGTACTAATCATAAGTTCCTGTGTCCAATCGCTATCTACCTTTGGATAATGTACAACCACAGGGATCAGACTCTTTTTTAGGGTACCCCAATTGGCATCAAGAGGGGGGATACCACACGAGACCGAACCCCCAAGACTATCCTCATTTCAATCGGGGGAAGAGGCAGAGGGAGTCCACCACAACAACCACCCAGAGGTACTCCCGGTTGCCCGGCTCCCGCAGACAGAGGGGCTGCAGGGTAGGGAGAACTTAGCAACCCAAAAAAAACGAAGGAGGGACACCTAAATAGGGGTATTTACAGCCTCAGTCATAGTGAGTTGAATCATAAAGAATTAAACATTTTTGGGGGGCGTGGTCTGGACATGGCCGGATAGAGACGTGTTTTCTTCGAGCTCCTGACCGTCTCTCCTGCATCTCACCCTATTCTAAACTTTCTAGCGAGATATGTCCTCCACTAAGAAGAGGAAAAAAAAATATACACCGAGGACCTCCGGTCAGGCTAAACTGAGCGGAGAACTGAAGAACTATTTTGTTAAATCGCAAGGCAAACTTCAGGCCTCTGCCAGCAGCTCTAAGATGGCGTCGGCGCAGAGCACCCATCGGAGGTCACAGGAGGAGATGGTGTCTACCCCAGCCTTCCCGAGCCCGGACCCGTTCGCAGATCTCCCACCGGTCCTTCATCTGGCGACAAGAGACTCACCGTCTCCCCCACTCAGCGTACAGGCAGACGATGAGTTAAAAACTCTGTTGCGGGCACTACCCACGAAGGTGGACATCGTAGGCCTTATCGGCCGCGTGGAAGAGGCCCACCTTAAGGAGATCCAGGCAGTTAAGGCAGACGTGCAGATGCTGGCGGACAGACTTACCACTGACGAGAACTCCCTATCGAATATTGAGAGCCGCACATCTGGAAATGTCCCAAGTATCCCAGACGGAAACTTCTACGCAGCTGCAGCTCCAATTGGAGGAATTCGAGGATCGGAGCTGCAGGAACAACCTGCGGCTCCGTGGCATACCTGAGGCGACGGGCCCGGAGGATTTGGCCGCTACTGCAACGGAGATCTTCAGACGCCTGACTGGGGACTCTCTTCCGGCTGGGATGGAGTTTGATCGGATCCACCGCACGTTGGCGCCCCGACCTACCGATCCTACCAGACCCAGGGATGTCATCTGCAGACTCCACCGATATGCGCACAAGGAAGTCATCCTCCGTAAAGCATAGGAGGTGGGGGAGCAAGACTTAGATGGAGCATCAATAAAGATCCTGCTGGACCTCTCCAGGGCAACGCTACAGAGCTCTTCTCCGCCCGCTCTTGGAACTGACAAAGGACCAAGGACTCACATACCGCTGGCGATATCCACTGGCGGTGACCTTTCGGAAGGCACAGGGCTCCTTCACTCTCCGAGTCCCTGCGGATCTCCCGGGCCTATTTGTGTTTATGGAGACCGACCCAATCTCCATTCCTAACTGGCTGGCGCTTCTTCCACGCCCGCCAAACTGACCTGGGGCCATGACTTGGAATGACTCCCTGCTCAGACCTCAAAGATCCCGTAGACGCTCTAGGAGGCCATCGGTCGATCAGCACATGGAGGACTGAGCGGGATGCCAGCAGGTATGTGTCTGTTGCTATCTATTACCCTGGGTGCAACCCTCTCATATCGGGACTATAAGACACAAACCTGTGCCCATTTCATGTTAATTACACACGGATTTAACGGGGGGCTCTGAACAAAAACTTTTGCAGATACTGTCGCTGATGCACAAAACAGGCCCGGAGATCACTTCCCGGGATGATTGCCTGGCGGGAGAGAGGTACTGGAGCTTTGCCGAGAATCTCACTTTTAGGTCTCCCCGACCTGGCATGACTTGACTGTCACTTGACAGAGGAGTACCCGCCACGACCATGGCTGATTCGGTCACTCACTCTTGCCCTCCTGCTCCCTCCCACTGCTGGAAAAGAGAGAGCTGACTTCTCGGGGGATCATGAGGGGAGGATGGGGCCACCCCTCCCCAATTCAGTTAGCCACGCTTCCAGATGGCAGATGGGAACGAGGGGCGAACACATTACTATGCTTTGATGCAGAGCTCGAGGGAAAAACGATCAAATGGGGGCAAGGAAACCAGGAGACACTGGGTACTGACTCGGGGAGCGTGCCAATGGTGCCCCTTGCCTGGACTTTGAGAATCCCCGAGCGGGCACATACTAGAGACGACACCCCTACTGCTTGACCCACGGTAGAGAGAAGGTGTAGGTAGCAGTGGGGGTCTTTTGCTTACCTATGCCGCTCTGTAAAGACTAATGCTACAGAGCCTCCACCTCCTGATCTGAGAAAGATTGGAATCTGCCGGCAGGTGTGGAATTGTAGACCTAAATGGTCACTGGAGACCCCTACACACAGTGGGACTTATATTGTTAAGGGCCATAATCGCTCATGCTCCAGGATGGATCACATGTGCGATATTCACATCTATGAGGCACATAAGGCGCAGTTTTCATGCCTGCTCTGCCTTTTAGTTCACTCATTTAATGGGCCTAGGCTGTTCACATAACCGGAGGTCACTCGGCCGGGGGATGGGGGTGCCCCCCCTTTTTTTCCAGGGCAGCACCCACCCACGGCCGACGGACCACGGTGGTTTGCCTTTGTTTTGGTTGTTCAAAAATTTTCCTCAATAATTACAATACATTCTCTTGGTTATATGATGTATCTTGTATGCTTGTCAATACTTGAGGTGCAGGGAGGGGTCGGCCTTGTCTCTGTGCGAGTCAGCTCCACCCACCCACCCACCTAGAAACACTAGGCACTGCCCTGGTTGGCTAGCGTAAGTGTGAATACAAGTGTTTTACTGGTTCTTTTAGTTGGGGCATATTGTCTGGGCCTAGACTTCTGGCTGACCTGGGCAATATCGCTCCTTCCTGTTCTTTCTGTTCCTATCTCATATATTAAATTACTTCTATCTTTCAGTCTGCTTGTTTCCCCCTCCATTTCTATCTGCTCTACCTGACCCCTATCTCCCCACCTCTCTCTTTTCTGACTGTGCGGGGTAGCAATGGATCATATCAAAGTGCTATCACAAAATGCAAGGGGTCTCAATACCTCAGAAAAAAGACGCATCCTCCTAACAGACCTTAAACGCGCTAAGGTCGATGTGGAGTTTATTCAGGAAACACACTTCAGGGATGACAAACTTCCAATTCTCAGAAACAGATACTACCCACTAGTCTACCATTCTACTAATATTGAAGCCAAATCCAAAGGGGTGTCAATCCTCATATCCTTGTAAATTCCTGTGGTCCTGTCTGGAGGTATGAAAGGACCCTCTAGGCCGGTACCTCTTCCTGAAGGGGAAATTAGGTGATGCTGCTGTGACTCTAGCCACAATCTACGCCCCAAATGTTCAACAGGATAGCTTTCTTAAAACAACGCTACAGATATTAGCTGAATTCCAGGAGGGCCAACTTATACTGGGAGGAGACCTTAATGTTCCCCTGATTCCCTCCGCTGATACGTCGTCAGACTTCTCATCAGTACCCCCCGTGTCAGGGAAAAATGTCACACAATTCCTCCACAGGGTACAATTGGTCGATGCCTGGAGACTGCAACACCCGGGAGATAGGGACTATTCGTTCTACTCTCCTTCTCACCACCTTTACTCTAGTATAGACCTCTTCCTGATCCCACATGGCCAGTTACAGGCAGTACAGGACACCTCCATCGACCACATCACATGGTCCGATCACGCGGCGATCACCCTGACTTATGCCCTTCTCTGACACAACCCACTCGAGATCTCGTTTTTGGCGTTTGAACGACAGCCTCTTACAAACTTCCGACGTGCTAACTGATGTAACAGGAACTACACCATTACTTTCGTACTAATGACTGTAAAGGCTGCAACCCTCGGTTGTTATGAGAGGCACACAAAGCGGTGATCAGGGGGATACTCATTAAACATGGATCGCGTATCAAAAGAGAACGTAATAAACAACTGCCCTCGCTGTTAGAAAACTTACATAAATTGGAAGCAAGGCACAAGCATGCCTCCTCCCCGACGCTAGATGCGGAAATCCTGCTCCTCTGCAATCAAATCTCAGATCTGTTACATTACAGGGCTAAAGCTGCCTTGTAATCTTGCCAGGGGGTTGGGTATGAATTCGGCGACAAATGCGGGAAACTGTTAGCGAATTTAGTTAGAGAACGTAAGACCTCCTCATACATCCCCCACATCACGGACACGAGCGGTAACAGGGTTGCGCTACCCAAACAAATTTCACAGACCTTTCGGGACTTCTATTCTAAACTATATAAATTTACCAGATCAAACCTCTTCTCAGACTGAAGTTGACGACTATATTAAATCCTCCCTCCTCCCATCGCTACCGGCGGAAGCCCGAGCGGAGTTGGACCAACCCATTACTCTGGAAGAGTTACAAAAGGCAGTGGCTTCTTCCAAGAGAGGGAAAGCTCCGGGCCCGGACGGTTTCACCCTTTCGTATTACTAGACTCTCCTGCCGATCCTTGCACCACGGATGATAACAATGTTTAATGCAATAAAGGTTGACGAGCCCCTCCCACAAGACTTGTTGAGAGCCCACATTTCGGTTATTCCTAAAGATGGCAAAGATCCCACACATTGTGGTAGTTACCGACCTATCTCCCTCTTAAACATTGACCTGAAATTGTTCACTAAAATTATCGCAATAAGGTTGACACACCATTTGCAGTCCCTGATACACTTGGACCAGGTGGGCTTTATCCTGAATAGAGAAGCTAGGGATAACACCACCAAGGCTCTTAACCTGATCCACCTAGCCTCCACGTCCGGTACGCCCTGCGTCTTCCTCAGCACGGACGCTGAGAAGGCGTTTGACAGGGTGGCCTGGAGATTTATGTTCTCTGTCCTTCGCCATATAGGGGTAGGTGAAACTATGCTCGGTTGTATAGCGGGCATGTACTCTCACCCTACGGCCCAGGTGAAAGCAAATGGTATGCTTTTTGATCCATTCCCCATAATCAATGGGACGCGGCAGGGATGCCCGCTCTCCCCGCTTTTATTCGCCCTATCGCTGGAACCGTTTCTCTGTAGAATTAGACTGAACCCAGACATCCAAGGTCTAAACGTAGCGGGAAACCAACACAAGATCTCCGCCTATGAGGACGACCTTTTATTTACACTTATAAATCCGACTATCGCCCTCCCTAACCTCATGCACGAATTTAACATATATGGGCGTCTAACGAACCTAAAAATTAATTTTGACAAGTTGGAGGCAATGGGAATCACTCTCCTGTACACCCTCACGCAAACGCTAAACGCAAAAAAGCCAATTTACGTTTCAAATGGACCATAATGGCTTTGAAATACTTGGGCACCTATATACCGACGGATATATTGCGTACATTTGAATTGAACTTCCCACCTCTGGCGACTAACACCCACATCTTATTAGACCAATGGCACAAAGGCCTGTATTCATGGTTCGGTAGATGTAACCTCCTAAAAATGATTATACTGCCCAAATTCTTATTTTTGTTTCAAGCCCTTCCAATCGGCATACCTCCATCATACTTTAGACAAATACAATCCCTGTTCTTTCACTTTATTTGGGCACATAAGAAACCCCGTCTCCCCAGGACACAATTGACCTTGCCAAAACAATTTGGTGGTCTGGCGGTGCCGCATATCAAACATTACTACATGGCTGCACATTTGGGCCGAATGATCGACTGGAGACTACATAGGGAACGCAAATTATGGGCACAGTTAGAACAGACACAAACGCATATCCCTTTCAAAAGCGCAATCTGGTGTTATAATGCGCTGCCCACGACTCTGAAATCCCATCCGCTTATAGGCACCACACTCCGCCTGTGCTTCCGTGCAATGGGTAATCCATCGGTCACAACTCAGAACTCCCCCTTATACCCTGTCCTAAGGAATACTCTTTTCCCCCAGGCCTCGATTCTCGTAACTACCGACACCTAACAGAAACGGGCCAAGACCGTGTTGTGGACTTTCTCCCTCTACAAAAGAGCCCTGTTTCTGAAATAGAGGTTTATTTTCTGCCTATCTAATCTCTAGCAGTTTATACTTCTGTTGGCCATCAATCAAAATTTTATGGTTGTCTGCCGTGGGATCCTCTACATATTGCTTTTCAGCTTCCTTCAGCTCTCTCACAACTGTCTCCTCCCAAGCTCTATTCTTCTTTTTGATCTTGGCAATTTGTTGTATCATAATACCCCTAATATAGGCTTTTAATGAGTCCCACACTACTTCTATCGATGCTGTTCCAAGATTAATATTCACGAATTCCTCTAGGGCCTTCAATATTTCCTCCGAGTTGTTCGTAAGTTTTAACCATGCTGGGTTTACTCTCCAATTCCCCCTGTAGTTAGTGTTTTGCAAGCTCATTAACAATGTCATGGGAGAGTGGTCTGATAGACCCCTTGGTCCATCTTATCCACTAAACCCAGGGCCTCCCGATTCCCCAATATAAGATCTATTCTAGAGAGTGTCGCATACGTGCCTGAGTAGCAAGAATACTGCCTCCCATCCGGATTTCTAATTCTCCACAGATCCAACAGACCCGCCTCCCCCAGCACCCGGGCGAACTTCTCCTCCATTACCCTGCTCCTCTTATTGTCCAGTGGATATCTATCCCGGCTACCATCAAGGACCATATTAAAATCGCCCATCACTATCACTGGGACCTTTGGTTTATCTGAGATAAATTCGAGCAATCGAGCAAAGGCTCTAGCGGTTAGACTGAACAAAGTTATGCAGAGATTAATACATCCAGACCAATCAGGGTTTATCTCCAATCGCTCCACTAGCGTGAACATTAGGAGGGTATATCTGAACATGCAGACACAAATAGAGAATGGGGGATCCAGAGCAATATTGAGTTTGGACGCCGCTAAGGCTTTTGACTGCCTCGAGTGGGAGTATCTCTGGCGGATCCTTGAAAAATTTGGGTTTGGCTCTTCTTTTGTTGGATGGGTTAAAACGCTATACGCAGCTCCTAAGGCGCAGGTAAAGGTAAATGGTCAACGATTAGACGCATTCCAATTAAGGAGGGGGGCGAGGCAGGGTTGTCCCTTGTCCCCTCTCCTTTTCGCCTTGGCGATGGAGCCCCTTGCACAGGCGGTTAGAACCTCAAAGCAAATACAAGGATTCCGTAGGGTAATAGGAGATTATACCAGGAACTACCAT
>BLSH010197664.1:2308349-2320120 GCA_018402905.1 Glandirana rugosa
CAATAGCGCAGATGTTTGATACCTTTAACTAAATACCGTAAAAATAATAAATTAAAAAAAAAAAAAAAAAATTAAATAATAAAAATGCCATAAATCAATTTCCATAGTTTGTAGACGCGATAACTTTTGCGCAAACCAATCAATATACGCCGATTGCAATTTTTTTTTTCCAAAAATATGTAGAAGAATATATATCGGCCAAACTGTTGAATCATTTTTTATTTATTTTTTTATTTTTTTGATATTTATTATAGCAAAAAGGGGAAATATATATATATTTTTTTTTTTTCAAAATCATCGCTCTTTGTTTATAGCGGCGATTAGAAATGACGCAGAGGGGATCAAATACCACCAAAAGAAAACTCTATTTGTGGGGAAAAAATGATATAAATTTAGTTTGGGTACAACGTCACAAGAACGCGCAGTTCTCATTCAAAATGCAACAGCGCTGAAAGCCAAAAATTGGTCTGGGCAGGAGGGGGGTTTAAGTGCCCAGTAAGGAAGTGGTTAAATGTACCACAAAACCCTGTGTATTAGGTATCACATGGACAGGAACTCGGAGACAGCCAAGTCCAAGTAACTTTCCACCCTTGTGGTG
The DNA here is from genome assembly GCA_018402905.1 of Glandirana rugosa. Lineage (NCBI taxonomy): Eukaryota > Metazoa > Chordata > Amphibia > Anura > Ranidae > Glandirana > Glandirana rugosa. The sequence continues at coordinate 2,308,948 of BLSH010197664.1, forward strand.
GGTTTGTAAGTCCTCTGCCCAAACAGGTAAAACCCAATAGGACTATAACCTAAAGCCCCACTTTTGCTGAGAGATGCCCTCAGGGACAACTGTGGATATGCAGCAGGAAAATTAGCTACTGTTTCATTTGCAGATCATTACATGGTTTCTGTCCTGTAGATATGGAGTTAGGGGGATACCATTAGAGGGGATACCATTAGAGGGGATACCATGGCAGTGCATTTGCTGAAAGAGAATGAGAAGTGACTATTACATGATCAGTTTCAGAGTTGTAACCAGAAACTTTTCAGCATGCAGTTTCCTTAGAAGTTGTCTTGCCAAATATAAAATTCTTAGAGGGTACCTGTTGCATTTTTACATTTTTTACATTTTGTGATCGCTGCAATTGATCATCACAGCAATCACAAGACAGAAGCCACTTTGGCTCGGTACATTTTGCCTATGATGTGTATTGTCTAATGACAGCGCGATCACAGGCATCGTACATGCACTGGGCCGCTCACACCAGTCTTAACAGCATAGTTTTAAACTGGTGGTGCAGAATATTGGGGATGGCTTCTGGTTTTCATTATGTAACATATTATAGATCCAATGACACTACTCCCTGTGCTTCTCTATGCAATGCAGTCAGATCTTGGTGGGTGGCAGGGCGCAGTATATAGCTTCCTGAAAACTTCACAGCACCCTGCCTCGGTATTAACTCTTTAGACATCTGCATCCAAGCAAGCAGTTTGCTGGCCCTTGGGAGGTGATATTCAGGTATTAGACCTTGCGGGTTGCATTGGGGTGAAAAACCTCTTGTAGTGCATCAGAGACCCCCTTTAACTTACCCGAGCACACCCGCTCCAGCCAGTGTCTTGGGTCCTCATTGGATAGATTGATAGCAGTGCATTGTTGGTTTCTACTGCTGTCGATCAAATCCAATGATGCTGGGGCCGAGTCCTGCTGTTTGTCAATGGCGCGGAAACGCACCTGCATGGGTGCCCCAAAGGAGAGCAGCTATCCAACGGAGCACTTGAGAAGCGGAGGAGCCAGGAGCGCCGCTAAGGGAACCCCGAAGAGGAGGATTGGGGCCTCTTTGTGCCAAACCTCTGCACAGAGGAGGTGAGTATAACATGTTTTTAAAAAAAAAAAAAAATCTTAAGGCCCCATACACAAGGGCATATTAAATAAATTAGCTTTAACGTCTGGGAAAATTCGGCATCAAAAACGCAATTTCGTGTTGGCGTTTTGCATTGGCGTTAATGCACGTTAGTGAGCGTCGGCATTAATAGGCGTTTGTTTCAAAAAACAATTCTCTTTTTTTTTTTTTTTTACCTAAAAACGCCAGTTAACGTAGCTACGGCGTTAATGTGCGTTTAGCATTTTGCCGACTCAGCGTCCAAAACGCCATAACGCTACAGCCTCGAATGCACTGGCCGTGGGTTCTGCTTTCAGCTCACTAACGCCGACGCCCTCTACAGCTCAAAGTCGGTGTTTTAGGGGGTCATTGAATAACATGGAGAGCTGCAAAAAAACGCTCAAAAACGTGGAGGTAAAAAACATCCGTGTGTGTGTGTGTGTGTGTGTGTGTGTGTGTGTGTGTATGAGGCCTTGGATATCCTTTAAAATGTCTTGATTGGGAGGATGCCAGTCCGGAGGACTGGGCATTCCTAGACAGACTATATTTGCATGCAAAACTTCCTAGGTAATGCCGACATGTGATGCTGAGCCTCCACGATTGAAATACCTGTCAGGCTGGGGAGGAAAGAGCTAAATGGTGCTGGATGTCCTTCAGCCAGGAAATGAGGCCGGCTCTATCTGATTTTCAGCAGTTTCTAATGCACATTGTGAGAAGCTCATCTTCCACATACTCAATTTTTAAATTCATGTAAACGTTTACATTCCAGACTTGTCAGAGAGCGTCTGAAAAATGAAGTGGCAGCTATGAAGGAGAAGTACAGCGGCTTTCGTCCGGGCCTGGCAATTTTACAGGTATGTTACCGGGACTGTCCATATAAGCAGTTTGTGTTAACATAATTGAACCATGAAAAGGATGCCTTTCGGTCTGCCAATCAGGGAAAGCTTGTCATTGATAAAAATACGATGTTTCCTCTGTATGGCAATGAAGCGCTCAGCCTGACTCTCTTAAATTCTTGCAGCAGAAAGTGTGTGTGTGTGTGTGTGTGTGTGTGTGTGTGTGTGTATATATATATATATTAAATTTGTGCCCATAAGTTTACATACCCTACCAGAATTTGATTTATTGGCCATTTTTCAGAGAATATGAATAACACAAAATAATTTCTTTCACTCATGGATGGTGTTTGGCTGAAGCCATTTATGATCAATTAACTGTGTTTACCCAAATAACCCTGATATCAAAAGTTAATATACCCTGGTGATTTTGACCTGCACACAAGTTGACACAAGGGTTTGAATGGCTATTAAAGGTAACCATCCTCACCTGTGATCTGTTTTCTTGTAGTGTGTGTGTGTGTGTGTGTGTGTGTGTGTGTGTGTGTAATAAAAGGACAATGAGTTTCTGGACTCCTGACAGACCCTTGCATCTTTCATCCAGTGCTACACTGATGTTTCTGGATTCTGAGTCATGGGGAAAGCAAAAGATTTGTCAAAGGATCTGCGGGAAAAGGTAGCTGAACTGTATAAAACAGGAAAGGGATCTAAAAAGATATCCAAGGAATTGAATGCCAATCAGCAGTGTTCAAACTCTAATCAAGAAGTGGAAAATGAGGGGTTCTGTTGAAACCAAACTACGGTCAGGTAGACCAACTAAGGTTTCAACCACAACTGCCAGGAAAATTGTTCGGGATGCAAAGTAAAACCCACAAATAACTTCAGATGAAATACAGGACTCTCTGAAAACATGTGGTGTGGCTGTTTCAAGGTGCACAATAAGGAGGCACTTGAAGAAAGATGGGCTGCATGGTCGAGTTGCCGGAAGAAAGCCATTACTACACAAAGGCCACAAAGTATCCCACTTACAATAAGCCAAACAGCACAGAGACAAGCCTCAAACCTTCCGGCACAATGTCATTTGGAGTGAAAATTGAGCTTTTTGACCACAACCATAAGAGCGCTACATTTCGAAAGAAGTCACCAAGGCCTGTGAAACACGGAGGTGGATCGCTGATCTTTTGGGGATGTGTGAGCTACAAAGGCACAGCAAATTTGGTCAAAATTGATGACAAGATGAATGCAGTATGTTATCAAAAAATACTGGAGGAACATTTGCATTCATCAGCTAGGAAGCTGTGCATGGCATGTACTTGGACATTCCAGCATGACAATGATCCAAAACACAAGGCCAAGTCGATCTGTCACTGGCTACAGCAGAATAAAGTGAAGGTTCTGGAGTGGCCATCTCAGTCTCTTGACCCCAATATTATTGAGCCACTCTGGGGAGATCTCAAACGTGCAGTTCATGCAAGACAGCCCATGAATTTCACTGGAGGTTTTTTGCGAAGCGGAATGGGCAGCTTTACCATCTGAGAAGATAAAGAGCCTCATCCACAAATACCACAAAAGACTTCAAGCTGTCATTGATGTTAAAGGGGGCAATACACGGTATTAAGAACTGGGGTATGTAAACTTTTGATCAGGGTCATTTGGGTAGTTTCTGTTGCCATTATGATTTAAAAAGAGTAAACTCAGTTGATGATAAATGGCTTCAGCCAAACACTGTCCATGAGTGAAAAACGTTTTGTGTTCTCATTCATATTCTCTGAAAAATGGCCAAGAAATCATAAATTCTGCCAGGGTATGTAAACTTATGAGCACAACTGTATAGCGGGTAAAATAAGTATTGAACACGTCACTATTTCTAAAGGAGTTATTGACATGAAATTTCCACCACATGTCTGTAACAACTCATGCAATCCATACATACAAAGAAACCAAAACCCATACATTCAGAAACTAAGTTAGGTGTAATAAAATTGAATGACACGGGAAAAAGTATTGCACACGCTAACTGAAATGTATTTAATACTTTGTACAAAATCCTTTGTTGGTAATGACAGCTTCAAGACGCCTCCTGTATGGAGCAACTAGTCGCATGCATTGCTCAGGTGTGATTTTGGCCAATTCTTCTACACATCAAATCTTGATTGTTCTGTGGGCCTTTTCTATGAACTCTGATCTTTAGTCCTTTCCATAGATTTTCTATTTGATCCAAGTCAGGTGATTGGCTGGGCCATTTTTTTTTTTTTTTTTTTTTTTTTTTTTCTTTCTTCGAAACCAATTGACAGTTTCCTGGGTGTTGTCTATGGGATCATTGTCTTGCTGAAATGTCCGCCCTTGTATTATCTAAATCAGCCTGGTAGATGGCAGCAGATTTTTATCAAGAATGTCTTGGTACATTTTTTGCATTCATCCTTCCATCAATGATGTGAAGTTTGCCAGTACTGTATGCTGAAAAACAGCTCCTCACCATGATGTTCCCACCTCCAAACCTCACTGTTGGTATAGGGGTGTTTTTTGGGATGACGTGCAGTGCCATTTGACCTCCAAACATTGTGTGTATTATGGCATCCAAGGAGTTTAATTTTTGGTCTCATCTGACCAGACTATATTCTCCCAGTATTTCACAGGCTTGTCTAAATGTTGTACAGCAAACTTTAAATCTTCAACATGCTTTTTCTTCAGCAATGGAGTCATGCATGGTGAGCACACTATGCTATGCACACTATGGCGGTTGAGTGCATTACTTATTGTTTTCTTTGAAACAGTTGTACCTTCTAATTCTAGGTGTTTCTGAAGCTCTCAAAGTGGTCCTTGGCTCTTGGACACCTCTTCTGATAACTCTTTTCACTCCTCTGCCAAATCTTGAGGAGCACCTGGTCATGGCTGGTTTATGGTGAAATTATGTTCTTTCCATTTCCGGATTATGGCCCCAGCAGTGCTCACTGGAACCTTCAGAAGTTTAGAAATCCTGTAAGTTTTGCAACAATATGGTTGCGAAGGTCTTGAGAGAGTTCTTTGCCTTTATCCATCATGAGATGTTTCTTGTGACACCTTGGTAATGAGACTCCTTTTTTATGGGCCATCAGTTGAGAGTGAATCAGCTGATATTAATTTGTACAAAACAGAGGGAAATAACTGTGCTGCTAATATAAAAAAAAAGCTGAAAAAAAACCCCTTCCGAATTGCAGATTGACACTAAACAGGTATACCCATAAAATACCTCAAAGAATCCAAAAACCAAAAAAAAGTAGTGAAGTGCAAAGGCACCGAAAATATAGATCTAAAACTATGTAACAATTTTTTAGCATAGTCAACAAATACTAGAAGAAAAAATGCATACAATTCACTAATCGGTGCAATAAAACAATAACATTCCATATACAACAGCCATCAATCAAAAAACATTAAAGTGCAATGTGCAAATACCATCTTTGATGAACTAGAAGTGCAAAGTGCATAAATAAGTAAAAAGGATTGTGATCCAACATAGTCCAATGTGAAGATGGAATAGCAAATCTTCAATATGTCAACACACTGTTCCTCCACATGCAGCGAACTCCACCACCAGTTTCACTAGCAGCTCCTCACTTAGACCCAGGTGGGTCTACAAAAGCATTCCCCTTAGGGGTTAAAATCCATACACCTGGCTCCCAGGGCTGTTTTCATTTGCAGTCAGTAGCTGGCATGATAGGAAGAAAAAAAACAGATAGTGCTTCATCCTAATAAAACTTTATTATACTTAAAAAGGATGATATCACACTCACATTTGTTAGTGTAACTCCACTGGTACACTCGGGTAGTCAGCACTCGGTCCCATTGCTTTGCTTACTACCCGAGTTTTGGTGTCTTTTTGTCTGTGTGGATGAAAATGTCATGTCAGTAGCACCTTTTTAGAAATAAATTTACCTAGAAAAATGGTGACTTAAGCCTCGTACACACGGGACGACGATCATATATAACAGATCGTACGAATGACTGTTTGTATGCGAAATCGATCGTTCGTATGCGTGATTAGAACAGCCAACATACGACGGTCGTACAACGGGAGTTGTATGAGCAAACTAGAAAACTTGGTCGTACCAACAAGTGGTCATACAACCGTTGTATCGTGTGCACAGAGCAGTTGGTACAACAAGTTGTATTGTGCAAAACACGCATGCTCAGAAGTCAGGAACGGCCGGATGCTAATTACATGCACCTGAATGTTCTTTCTTTGGTCGTATGATCGTGTAGTGCAGTCAGTATGCTAGATACAACAGCCAACATACGATTTGAGACGATCGTAGTCCCGTGTGTACAAGGCTTTATTCAATACTTATTGTACCCGCTGTATGTATGTGATTTTTTTTTTTTTTTTTTTTTTTTTTTTTTTTTTTTTTTTTTTTATGTATGTATGTATTTATGTATTGCCACTTTATTAGGTACACCTGTTTAATCAGCCAATCACATGGCAGCAGCTCAATGCATTTAGGCATCTCTAGACATGGTGAAAATGACCTTGCTGAAGTTCAAACTGAGCAGAGAATGGTCCGAAAGAGAAAATATCCAGTGAGTGGCAGTTGTGTGGAGGAAAGTGTCAGAGAATAGGCAGACTGGTTTGAGATGATAGACAACAGAACTCAACCACTCATTACAATCAAGGTCTGCAGAATGCAATCTGGTTGCAGTGTGTTTTTTAACTCCATGGGGCCGACCGTACGCAAATATGTGGCCCCCCCCTTAGCACCGAGGGGGGGGTGTGTGAATATTTGCGTGACTTGCTGCCTAATTGCCTGTGCTGAGAGCGCATGTTCTCCCAGCACAGCTACCATTGCCTAACCAAAGGTTTCCGGACCATGTGTCAGCCAATCACGGCGGTCACGTGGTTTTAATCTGCGTTACGCCTCCGGGCGTCATAAACCTCTTAAAGGCTCGGGAGGCGCCGGTGAGGTTAAAGTAGTGTTTGTGTTACTTTTCGGTGCAGTCCAGTGCGATTTCAGGCGTATCAATTGAATGGGCTGAAAATAGCACCATAGAGGAACAGAGAGCGTGTTCCTATGCGATTCAGGTGTGAACCAACACGGTAACAAATTGGTCATACTCTTTATTTGCCTATTAAAAAAAATGTTGCATCTTCTAACTACCACTGTAATTTCCTTTAATGGCATAGTCCACTTTTTGATCTGAAAAAAATATTAAATGCACACACTAAGAAAATTGTGCATTTCATGGACATCTGGGTCGCACCATAAGGATATCACTACTTCGTTTTTCTTTTATAGGTGGGAGACCGAGAAGATTCCAACCTTTACATTAGCATGAAACTGAAAGCTGCTGCAGAGGTAACAAAGTTTCCTTGACTTTCCGTAATACATAATCTCTGTACAACAAAGCATTATAACGGGAAATGGATTTTCCTCTTAACCACTTGTGGGGCCGCGCCAATTCTGACACTTTGCTCCTACATGTAAAAATCTCAAGACATAATAATAAAAAAAAAAAATAACAATTTAGAGTTACACAGGAGGTCTGGTCTGGTGCTAGAATTATTTCTCTCGCTCTGACGTTCGCGACAATATCTCATGTGCCGTGCAGTCATCGTTTACATATGCGTGCGGGAGTAATGTATGTGTTGGCATTTGCACATAAGCACGAGGGGACATACTTTGGATTATTATGATTCTCCTCTGGCCTCCAATGCAGCTGAACAGATATAGATCGGTCTGAATGGCTGCATTCCTGGCAGCTAACAGCCATGTAAACCATAAGGCTGAAACGGAAGTGACGACGTACTTGTCGCTCCTGGTTTCCGGGGTCAGAGAGGAACAACATCAGTTCTGTGCAGCAATCGCAGCCAGCCACATCACTCCTGGGCTCAGATCAAATGGCCGAGCCTGGGAAAGGTGGTGGAGGGTGGGTGGTGGGACGGACCCCTTTTGCCATCCTCAGAAGTGATTGTCTATTTAGTCACTTGAATCACTTCTGCTACAAATGGAATCACTGGCTGAAAAGTTTCATACCAGGATGATGCCTGTTGATAGATGATGGGGGGGGGGGTGATTTCCAAACAACTATTTTGGCTCCGCATCTAGTGCCGCAAAAAATGAAATCACAGGTGTACATACCTGCAGCAGAATGCTGACTGCCGAGCCCTTCTGATTGGCAACAGTTTGGCACTTCCCTATTCCTGTTGACCAGGGTAACAGCCCATCACAGCGATGCACCAATAGAAGTGTGTAACTGATGGAGAGAGCAGGGGCAAGTATTGCCAGAGGTGTCTGAGCATTGCCGATCAAAGTGCCTCCACTTTTAGGCATTGCTGGGGGCGATTTCATACTGCCACAGGCGTGTAAGGTGCTTGTCCTTTTAAACTTGTTAGTCCCCTCAAGGAAGTGCATAGAACGTTTTTGTCCATTGTATGGTAAGCCATAATCGACATAATTATCCCATGCTGTCAGATTTAAAGACAAAGGTTTGAGGGAGTGGGGGAATAGCTCATAACGCTGTTCATGAACCCATTGGGGAGATTTCACTGCACTTCCTGTGATGACTGCAAGTTGGGGGTTATTCTCTCCAAAGTCCCGTAGCTGTCTCTTGCGTGTTCTTCTGTTATCATCCTGATAAGTTTTCTTTCAAATGTGATAAAAGCAGCCAGAGGTTTGTGTTGGGCAGGGAGCTATAAATAGATTAGCACAGCTCTGAATGATTCAAGAAACAGAGCTGAAAGTCTCTACCTAATGAGGAGAGGGGGTGTGCGCCTTTCCTCCAATCAGCTGTTTTGGTTGTATGCCCAGACTTCACTGCAGTGCTAACCAGGAAGAGAAAATCTAACACAATGTGCACTTTCTAAACAGTATATAAAGATGAAGACAGTAGATATGCATGTAAAACTTGTATAGGGAGATTTGTTTCATCCCTGTGTGTCATCTGAGCTTGTTCACTTCACTAGGTATATGTGAGGGTTTTACATCCACTTTAAGGCATACAGCCCAACAGAACCACTTCCAGTAGGTCTCAATTCTGCTACATTCTTCCTGCTATTTAAGCTCAGGGTCACTTCAGTAACTATTAACTTAGAACATAACTGACCTCCAGAAGCTGCCGATTTTGAAAGAAAATCTCTCTGCTTCCGCTGCCCTGCCGCTCCTCTGTGACCTGTGCTTTCTGTATCATTTTATCAGAGCACACAAATGCAATGCATGCTTGGCACTGGAGATTGGGCATTACCACAACATACCTTGTAGGTTAAGGATTAATAAATTGTTTTTGTGAGCACTAATAAAGATTTTATTCAGCTTCAGAGTGGAGGAGGACAGGTGACAATGATTGCCCCATAATAAGCCTATGGGTGATTTCTAAACCCAGGCTCTGCAGCCGTTGTCGCTGCCTGTCCTTCAAACTGAAGCTGCTGCTGGAGAGATCATGTGACTGGACCGGAGCAACTTCAGAAGAGGTAAGTATAAGACCTCTTTTCTTTTTAGGGTAGATAGAATAGGGGTGGGAGTTTAGCTTAGCTGGGTTTTGTTTAGCGTTACTTTAAAGTGAAGTTCCACTCAAAAATTATCACTCATTTACCCCCCATCCGGTGCCACATTTGGCACCTTTCGGGGGGGAGGGTGGAAACTGGGACCTGTGTTTGACAGGTCCCCTTCCCCACTTCCGGGAGACAGCGTTGCGACCCTTCTCCCGGTATTTCGGCCCCCTCCTCCTACTCCAGCCGTGGGCCAATTAGGAAGCGCAGCGTGCTTTGTGTATGTGCAGTAGGCAACCGGCTGTGAAGCTGAAAGGTTTCCCATAGTGGCGATGGTGGCAGCACCTGACAGCCGATCCGAAGATCTGCTTCAGGTGCAGACATCACGGGCTCCCTGGTCAGGTAGGTGTCCATATATTAAGTCAGCAGCTACAGTATTTGTAGCTACTGACTCTTAATTTTTGTTTCCTAGGCTGGACCTCCTATTTAAAGAGGAACTGCAATCTGCTCACATAATTTGTAATATCTTTGCCATTCTGAAGTTTCCCTCCAACCACTTTGCATATTTTATATATATATATATATATATATATACTGTGATTGTGTACTTGCCAAATATGCTGCAGAAATTTCCCTCCACCAAGTCTGGCTGCAGCCATTTTAACTGTGGGCAGCTGAAGCTGCTGCCTGTTCACTCCCTGAATTTACAGAGGCACGCCTCCAGCTCTGCAGCTTTCATTTGCCCTCTGACTCATTCCCCCTCCCTTCCTGGGAAACTCTCACGAGAGATAGAGCTGTGCATGATGTCATAAGCCTAGGCTAATGACCAAACAAACAGGAAGTGGCCTGTATAAGGTATTTACTGGCAGAAAAAAATGTTTTACTATTCAAAGTTAAAACAACAAGGGCAGAGGATTTAATAGATGGAAAGTTGACTCGATCTGCTTTAAAGTGGAGCGCAGGGCCTGACAGCAAAAGGGTTAAAGTAATTAATTTCCTGAAGAATTTGTGCTTCCATCCATGATGGATATTTCCCAGAATAGTATTGGTAGGCCATCCTGCTGGGTGTTGTACATTATTGCATTTTGTCATCCTGTCTGTTGGAGAGGTCAGACGCTCTCTTACTCTTTAACCACTTGCTGACTGCAATATGTATATATACTTGTGGTTTGCAAATGGTTTACTGGGGCTGTGACTGAAGATATCCGCCATAGCTGCAGTATCATTTTGTTGGTTTTTTTTTTTTTTTTTTTGTTTTGCTTTTTCAGCTGGCGGCTGTCTCTTTGGAAGTGTTCTGAGCAGCTTGTGAACCACTGGAGCGCTTTCCGAAGCAACGAGAGGGGATGTGTAAACCAACCCCCCGCCGCTCACCAGTGTTTCTCAAAGTGCGGCCAGCTGGTCAGAGGCGATAAGATTTAGGCCTCATACACACGGACGTTTTTTGACGCCGGCGTTTTCTGGCGTTTTTTGCAGCTCTCCATGTTAGTCAATGGCCCCATAAAAACGTCAGCGTTTCTGAGCTGTAGGTGGCGTCGGCGTTAGTGAGCAGAAAGTAGAACCCATGGCCATCGCGTCCTGAGGCTGTAACATTTTCACGTTTTTTGACGCCGACGCCACAATATGCCAAGAAACGCCAACATATGCCACCATATGCCACCTATTATTATACCGGCGTTTTCCGGCGTTTTTTGACGCCAACGTTTTTAGGTTGAAAAATAGCAGAGGGATGATTTTGTTTTAAAAAACGCCTATTGACGC